>SNQJ01S0185306.1:0-18749 GCA_010110895.2 Picea sitchensis | reverse complement strand
ACTAAGACCCATATTCGGCAATTTCTCCCCCTTAGGGCCTAGGGAAGAGAAACACTTGCCTTGGTACATAATTTAACAATGGATGTGATCGGAGATATGAGTGGAAAAATTCTTCTTAAAGGAACTCAAAATCTCGGTTCCTATTTCATAACGGATGGGCAGTTGGTAATGTGTGAGGAAAGACATGGCTAGGGTATTAAAAGTCAGTGAAGAAACCTCGTGGTAATTCTATATACCACTTTGCAGTCGAACCCATAAGAGTTCATTGGAAGAGTTGTAATTGAATGGAATCATCCATCAAAGAGTTGGACGAACACCAAAGGTGAAAATTCATGACATGGTTGTTTGGATCTTCTCTCGGTTTACTGTCAAATTTTGGAATGTCGGGCGGTATAATGAGCCAATGGGGAGAATGTAGTATAGGGTCATTCAAGATTCTAGACAAGTCAGGTAGAACCAAAGTGGCTAAAAAGGGTAACTATATATTCACATGAGGGTACTGATGACTCTGGGGAGGAAGTCCCATTGGTATATCAGTAGGACCATAAGTAGTCTGCATGTGAGGGGAAGGTCCTAACAAATTCAGATGTGCGTTTGGAGGCATGTAGCCCATAGGGCTGTACTGATTAGGGATGTTCCTTTGGAAAGGGACACTAGATTGAATTTTCAAACCCCAAATGGGATTGGAAGAACCGAGATATGACTGGCCCAAACTAGGGGGTATAAAAGAGTTAACTTGAGGTTGTTTTCCCCCAGATGATTGTGGATTTCCCTGGATGAGAAGGTTCCAATACTGGGCTAGTGATCCTGGTATGTTCTGTCCATAGGGTGGGGTATAACCTCCAAGCATGGTTGTCCTCTAAATGGGGGTGGTGTTCCAATTTGGGTGTAACCTCCAAATTGAGTTTTCCCCCCAGTGTTATATTTCCCTCCAACAGGAATCCGATAACCAGAAGTGAATGATGGAGTATATCCTCCAATTGGAGTGGAGCCACCTGGGCCAAATCCTCCTACAAAAGGCAGATAAGACCCTCTGGAGGGGACTTGGGATGTTGAAATTACTAAGACAACTGAGAGGGGGGGTGAATCAGTTGTTATTGTGATTAAACAATTTTAAGTTTCTTAATACATTCTTAATCTTTCTTCAAGTGATCATCAACATTATACAACATATGGACAATAAAAGTAATGAGCATCAGTCACACATAAGGTATACACAGAGACAGATTTTTCACGAGGAAACCCATAAAGGGAGAAAACCTCTTCTTCTTCAAAATGATAGGTAGTCTTTTAAGTTCTATACATCATCTATAATTGAGCACCAACTCAATGTGAGGCTGCTACCTCTGTTTTACAAGATGCAACTTGTTTGAGAGCACCAACTCTCTAGTTTCTCTAGCACCCACTAGAAGGAAGCACCAACTCCCTTAATTTTCTAGCACCAACTGGATGGAAGCACCAACTTCCAGTTACATAGGATCCAACCTGTATAACAGAGAACATTTGTTCTCCCTTGCACCAGCCTGCCACCCTGGTTTCTCTGGCTACTACCAGATGGAAGCTACAAGTCCCTATGTTCAAGCTCCCACTTGAACCTCTGAGGACAAAAATCCTCCCTAGAACCTCCCAACCACCCTAGAACATAAATGAATAATTAAACAACCAACTACACAGATAAATCAATTCTTACCACTTCTTCTTTGTTCTGTAAATCTAGCCTTCTTCTAACTATTCTGCAATTCTTCTCTTCCTTTGTCTATTCTGCAAATCTGCTCTGCTTCAACTTGTTCTGTCATTCTTCTCTGCTTCAATTTGTTTTTTCATTCTACTCTACTTCAACTTGTTATGTCAGTATGCTCTACTTCAAGTCTTCTTCTCATCTGTTACTCTTCTCTGAGTTTTATCTCACACTGTGAATATTCCCAGTCTCACACTATGCATCCTTTGATTTTCCCTTTCTTACAATTTAATTCATTTTTCGTCCAGAACATCCAACAACGCACAGTCTATATCTGTTTCTTTTTATGCACCACACCCATAGCAGTTCCACTTCAAATCTTCTGAGGCAAAAGAAAAATCGTCTTAGCAACTGAAACACCAACCGATCAAAAATCATGAATCAGTTTTGCTAACTGATTCGTAATGGATGAATTAACTGTGAGAGAGAATAGTATCCCTCTGATCATATTCAAGTTTATCTGCATCATTGGATGAACTTTATTAATCTTGCCTTTAAATTGGGTTTCATCATTTTGGCATTCCTGTGGCCAAGTGTCTCGACACTTCATATCGCGATCTCTGAAACTCTGATACAGAGATTTTCTGCGCTAGCTCCTTCCTCTATATGACCAAGGCCATGACCAAGCACTTATGCATAAAGTGCTTTTCACAAATTTGCATTTCATGAATCTGGAGATGAGGCATCTCGACCCTCCAAGTCATGATCTCCGAAACCCCAAAATGGAGCTTATCTGAACTGACTCCTTCCCTTCTCGTGACCACCGGCGATGACCATAGGCTATGCCAAAAGGCGCTTCATATTTCATGAGTTTATAAACTTCATTGAGTCTGATCGATTGTTGAAATCTCCATAGATCCAACAGTCCAGATCTTATCACGATCTCGCATCTCCTGAGTTTCCACACCATGCTCCATTGACTCCAATTCAGCAACTTGTCCTATGATTCGATGATCCAGATCTGATCTTAATTCAATGACTCAAATCATATCGTGATTTCGCATATCGCGATTTCAACGTTCTTGTGGTTATGTTTCTTGCCTCTCCAATTCGCGATTCGTGAAACTCCGAAATGGAATCGAATCAATGGTCTAGATCACACCTTGATCTGACGGCTGCGATTAAATCATGATTTTGCATATCGTGATTTCGGTGGTTATAATTCTTGCCTCTCCAAGTCGCGAGTCGCGAAACTTCGAAATGGATGGATCAACGGTCTAGATCACAACTTGATCTAACGACTACGATTAAATCACGATTTTACATATCGCGATTTCGATGGTTATGTTTCTTGCCTCTCCAAGTCGCGAGTCGCGAATCTATGAAATGGCGTGGGATCAACAGTCCCGATCAACACTTGATCTAATGGTCATCGAAAATTGTAAATGGGATCCAACGATCAGAAATGTTGCTTCTCCTCCCGAGCTTACTTTGTTTCTCTTACTCTAATCTTGCCATCGATGATCTGCCAACAATCCTCTGCACTATCTCTTTTGAGCTTATTCGAATATTCTCTGCAACGTCTTCTCATAATGCCCATCTATTACATACTTTCTGTACTCATGTCATCTTCACTATTGTACTTGCCATCAATGACAAGTATACAAACATGCATTGTCTGTTAAATATTTGCCAACATGGGATGGTGTCGGAATGGAACCAAAAGCAACACTGTACCGAGGAGAAGTAAATACTCCAGAAGCTCTGGATGGAACTTGGGTAGGAACAAAGCTAGAAGTATTCAAAGAATTATACCCAAGAGGAAGCGACGGGATGGGTCTAGATGAAAGTGGTGTGCCAATGGGAGCTTGGCTAGCCACCGTATTCCCAGTGGGAATAATTGTAGTGTGTGGGACCATTGTGGAATGGGCCATCTAGAGAGGAATGGTCGAGCTGGGACCAACTAATTGCATTTCTAAACCAATGAAGAGATAACAAATTGTACTATTAAAGTGATCTATAGGTATCGTATAGGCAGCACACGTCTTGGGTAGTTCAGAGACGACAGGTATATCAACACCTACCCCTGAGTTGTAAAGGTCCTGCATAGTAGTCGGGGTTCAAAATATGTCAGTGGTCCAAAAGGGATCCTCGTTTTTAGGGTCGGTAAGAGGTCTGGTTGATATTCCAGAAGTTTCAACAACAAGTTCTCTAGATGAGTTCAGTCGGAGAATACGTCTCTCATATCCATAAGGTATGTGGAAAGCATCTAGAGAATTGGAAACAATTCAAAAACTTTCTAAAGAGCCAGCTCTTTCCACTTGGGATGGTGTGTTGTCCTAGACCTCACTCTATTGAGGACAGCCCTCTGGTGGGTTAGGAAGCAAGGGTTGGGAAACTTTCGGATCTTCCAGAGGTAGTCCTTGAATCCTACATGAACGACATGGAGGGTCAATGTTGGTTGAACCAAATATTTTACAAAAAAAATCTATGGCCAACTATGAAAACAAACAACATTCGCTAATAAAATCTAGGAATCAAACAAAGCAAACAAAAACTTCTTATTTCGAAGTCACTAGTTGGTGATGAAATCAAACATCGTGAAGTGAAGAAAAGAAGGGGCTAGGACAAAGTGGGTGGAAACATTATGTTGGTGACCTGCTTAATGGACTTACACCCTGGTTCAAAATCCCACACAAAATCATGGGTATACCCTCCAAGGAGCCTGAGTGAGTCTGGCCAATGTAAATTCTAGATACCGTGAAGACTTTCCCCTCCACAGTTACCTCATGTAAGACCTTAAGAAGATAGGATACTAAGGCTACCAAGAACAATAGTGATGCCTGGGGAAATAGTCGACAGTCCGATCCATGCGCAAAGGCAGGGTATCTAGCCCGAAATCAACTTGAGAGGCTTCCACTCATCATTGTGGGTATAACATTCAAGCTACCCCCATAATACACACAATATCTACACCAAGATCAACAAAGCAAGGTGAGTAACTCTGCCAGTCTCAATAAAACCTCAGGTTTGACCCTTGTGTGAGAAGGGCTTCCTAGGACAAAACGTTGCAAATGGAATCAAACACTCCCTATCACAAGATGCTATTGTGTGTTTTGTGCTTTGGAGAGTGTGTCTCACAGCCTATTCCAAATCTCTAGCCTAACTAATTTTGGTGTAAAATATCCCTAGAAAATAAAATTTACTAATTGAATATTAGATTTCGCAATGTTTTTAGAGGTTGTCATTTAATCAAGAGGGAGACGGGAATGAAACCAATGTTGTGTAGGGCCTTGACCCAATTATATGTAAATTGCAATGAATGATGCAATCTTTTGCTCAATGAACTCTATCTATAGCAGGGAGAAGGTATTTTTCTGGAATGATGTAAACTACGAAATGTGATTTCTTTTTCTCGAATGAACACAATAAAAGAAACCATAAACAATGAAAATTCTCAATTTCCTCTTCTAAAATGATTTGAATGCAAAAAATTTCATATGTATGATTACTTAAGAGAATACGTGATTATAAATTCCTCCTTTCTAAAACCAGATCAGGGGTATAACAAAGAAAGGACAAGTAATCCAACAAAATCTACACTCAACAAGCGCCCAAATAAAACTTTCAATAAAGATCAAAGTAAAAATGACAAGAAAGTGTTTCACCAAATGCAAATGAAAAATGAATTTACAATCATCAAACAATACAGAAAATGTAATCAATCTAAAACAATAAACCCAATCAAGAGACTTTTGATCAATCAAGCACTCAGATGTAAAATCAGAGATTATATCCTTGTCGATAAAAATCAAAAGGGAAAACAAAAAATGATTAAGATAGGTGTTCGATATCCAAAAACCAATCGACAACAAGTTTCAAAATCAAATATCAATCAAATACCGGCATTAAAAGTTCCTCCCAGCTGGCTGAAGCGAAACTGGGCATCACCCAAACCAAAAAAATTTACAGACACCACCGCAGCCTAGCAGTAGGCTACAGTTTGAAAATCAAAGGTTTATGCAGGCTAGCTGTGAGCAGGTCACAGAAAGTATGCACTGGAACAAGTAGTTAGGGTGCATAAATCATAGGTTTCCATAGGTTGTGTAAGGGTACAATGTGGAAATGTCTGTAAACAAATAAATTTTGGAAAGAGGATAAAGAATCTAAGGAAACTTTTTAAATCTTGAGAGTCTGGTTGGATCTCCCATAGAGTCAGAGATTGAAATAAAGTGAATAATGGTAGGCTAAAAGAAAATGGCCAAAAAAAAACCACAAACAACTTGTATCCCTAGTGGAGTCGCCAATTTTTTTATTGGATAAATCGGTGAATGCAGACATAAACTAATCTCCCTAGATCCACCTAGATATAGAACAAAACAAGATAGGACATGACACTTTCCCTAAGTTACAATCATTGAGTTTACTACCAAAGAAGGAATAGATGACATACCTTTAGATTTTTCTTCCCTATGTCTTTGTTGTCCCTTCTTTACTCCAGTGCTTTTGTGAGATTTGATCTACAATGACACAAACCAACCAAAGTGAAAGCAACAATTGTAGATTCAATGAAAACCTAAACATGTGATCAAGGAGTCATGTAATAAAATGCTAATTATTTTATGGGAAAGAAACATGTCACCGTATTATATTAGGTAAAAGTGGAAGATACAACCAAATTTCCTTGATGTCGCAAGTTCTCTTTCAGTGGTCCTTTGTTCCAACACACATGTACACTTTCTCTAAATTTGTATGAAGATGGTCCACAAAATCTTGATGGACAAATGGAAGCCTCAAGCATCAGTTGTAAAAAAATCCTTCACAAATCCTTCAACCTATTCTTTCAACAATTCTTTGCTCAATATTGCTTAACCTTTTCCATGAGACACCCATTATTATATAGGAGAAGGTGAAGTGGTTAAAAGGATGACGTTGATCCCACCAAATTAGAGAATATGGTAGGATTACAACCATACGGACACCACCTCACATTCTAGAAGATTCTCCTTCTAGAAAATTTGTGAACTTATTGCTTTCTTTAGCTTCAAACGTCGTCGCACCCTGCCTATATAGCAGCCTGCAAAAACCCCATGAGCCAGGCATAGAGCAGCCTGCAAAAATCAAGGATTTCTGCACTGTGTACCACTGTCAGCCTGCGGCGTCATTCTAAAAACATGCCTTGTAGGGGAAGAACTCAGTCATTTTCCTCATGTAAAAGATTTTTTTGAGAGACTAAACACATGCTTGTAGAGTCATCATTAGGGTGACCAAAATAATGTGTAACACACAACATCTTCCAATTGTGAAATTTGACTATCCAAGTCACCATCATTATATAAAATGAAGGAGTCCAGATCAGAATAAACAAAGTATAAAGGATAGTTATGTGGTTTCTCTTGACTGTTGACCATGTATTTTATTAGAGTTTCTCTATACAATATTCTTTTCTGTCCAAATAAAGGAATGGTGGCATAGGACATTGTTAGCCCTTGGTTATGGAAGAAATCGAAGGTTAAGGAAGAAAGGCGAAGTATGAACTGCGCGAAAGGAACGTTGACTGAGAATGGGTCGAAGTGGTCAAAGAAGCGGAAAAGAAGGAGCAAAGAAAGTAAAAGCTATTCATTGGAAGAGAATACCAAGGAAGATGGATCATGGACAACTCAGCAAGTGGAAAAATCCAACGACAGATGCTTGGAACACCTCAAGGGAAAGAAGGAAAGACAGACTGGAGAAGCCCTGAAAACACGGGTCAAGTGGATCCAGGGTTTTAGACACCTAGGGTTTTGGATCTAAGGTTTTGACACCTAGACATTTGTCATTAAATGTATAAATAAAGGTCTAGGAGAATCGAGACGGTTTCTCAATAATTGGTTCGTACTATTGTGGTTAATGATTGTTGAGTGTACTTGTTGTGGGAGAGAGAGAAGTAGGCTATCGTAGAGAGTCTGTATTGTAAGATATTCAGTTGGGTACAAAGGTCAACCCTACAACTAAGTGTGCAGGGAGGATAGAAAGAGAAAGAGAGAGATCTGCAAGCTAAGTGCACAGACAGAACTGTATGTTTTCACGTAATATATCAAGAAACGCAGTTATGTGGACGTAGCCCTAGGGAGAGGGTGAACCACATAGATCTTGTTGTTATGTGTGATTGATGATGTGTTATTTGATGCTTTTTATATATTTAATGCATTGGTGTGATAGATCTAATATATAACTTGCGAAGTAGGTTTAAGTGTGGTAAATAATATCTAGATCGTTGTGTGTTGTTTCCTTGGATCCACTTTGCATTTCCCCTGGTTGTAGACACTTGTTTCCTGCAACCCCCTATTGCTACTTCGGGTGAGACTTCATTTTCTCTGTAGGTGTTGCTGAAAGGGGAAATAGTTAGGACTTGTTGGTGCATTTTTAGAGTTGAACCCTGGGTCTACCCATGTTCCAACAAATGGTTATGTTTCCGGGACCGGGATATTTTTGAGGGAATGTCAAGGTGGCTTCCTTCGAAGACAGAGATTCATAAGTGTATAGAAGAATAAGAAAAGGACTTCGTTGAAGCTCAGAAAAAGAACCCTAATCATAGTACAGAAGACTGGTTGGGAAGGTACATCTTCATTGACATACACAAGATTTTCTTTGGCGAAATTCATAAAGAGTTATACGAGTGGTTAGCCAGATTAGCAAATAGCTAGTTTGAGATCATATCTAGACCACGTGTGGTTTGGATGTCGGCCTTGATCAAGAAGGTCAAGAGAGTTGATAATGTTGTGTCAAGAGAAGTAGATCACTCATTTGATAGCAACATTGGAGGGTACATTATTGAGTTTGCTATTGACAGAGTAGAGTCATATAGCCAAGGAGAGAGATATTTCTTTAAGGGGCATAGAGGAAACTTTTTACACTTTTTTAATTTAAATATCAAGATGTTATTGCATGAGAAGAACATATTGAAGACATAGTAATCGGTCGGATTGAAAATCTAATGTTCAAGAACTCATACAACGAAAACAACATAGAGGTTGGACATACACGCAATGGGAGAACCTTTAGAGAGGTTCCTTTGGTGAACCTATTTAAGCACACTCACGAGCCACCAACACAGGACGAAGGGTTATACAGTGGATAAGAAGAAGAGTTATTAAACGAGGAACATTTAGATTCCTCTAGGGTAGAGGAAGGGAAGACTGAAGAACCTCACCGAGAAGAATAAAAAACTTCAGGGACTGTTCCTACCATCGAAGTAAGTACTATTACTCCTCCTGTTATTTTAGCAACACTAAGTATCTAGAGTAGCTAGAGTTATCAGAGCACTCACAACACTGTTACTAGAAGTTCAACACATACTCAGACAAGAAACCTAGGAAGATCTATGGAAGATGAAATGAGGCTACCTATATTTAGAGGATATGGATCTAAAGATCCTAATCATGACTGGTTCTTATGCGAAGTTGTATGGAGTATTAAGCAAGTCAATGATGAATTTGGTAAGAGAGATCAGTTTAGTACTACCTTGAGAGACCACACACCTAGTTGGTACATGAAGTTTGTTAAAGGGATTGTGCAGCCTAAACCACTAAACGATATCAAGACTGCGTTGAGTGAAAAATTCAAGAAACTCAAGTCAAAGTCACAGTGCATTATAGAACCGAAAGAAATCAAGTAGAGAGTAGGTAAACCTATTTGGGAGTTTGATCATAGGTTTATGACCTTGACAGGTCGCTTGAGCTTTCAGATTCTAGACGAGAAAAACAAGGAATGTTTCATTGCTTCCCTCTTACCACACATCAGAGTTCCTCTGATGCAACAGAAGGTCGCTTCGCAGGCTGAGGCATTGGAGATCGCCATGAAACTAGAAGAAACCCCTATGGGAGAATCCAACTTAGGTATGAGTCAAATTTTGAGTCAGCTAACTAGCTTATCTCTGTAGGTCGAATATATGAAGAAAGAAAAGGGAAAAGATAAAAGAGAAGATATCTGGTGCATCAAATGCAAATTAGAAGGCCATGACAAGGAGCATTGTCCCCTATTTAATGAGTACTTGGCCTCTAGAGCTCTGATCCCTTTGAAGAAGGTTACTCTACCTTGGTGTGAGGTATGTATAAATAGACATCGCCCTGGTGAATGTTATTACATGCAAAAATATGTCCAAACACCTATCAATATTTACTGCACATTCTGTAAATATGTGGGGCAGGATGAGAAGGATTGTAGGCCTTATGACCTATTGCATGAAATGTCAATATATACATATAGGATTCAAAGAGAGATGCAACAGGAGGGAAATTCTATGCAGTTTAACTCCCTAGGAAGAGGAAACTTCAACCCTCGTGGTAGATTTAGAGGAAGAGGAAAAGGAGGAGGCATGATGGAGGTCAAGGTTACATCATTTGTTATAACTATGCCCATCCAGGCCACTTGGAAAGAGATCTTCAGAACCCTTGTACCACTTGCAATTACTGCAATTCATTTGAACATGTTATTGAAGATTGTCCAACATTGTTAGCAAAACTTCAGGAGAGACGAGGGGGAAACCAGCAGGTACAACTAATATCAACAGAACTTCACAGAGAGGATCCCAGATTCATTGTTATCACTAGAGGAGGTGATGTTACAGGAGAAGACAAGGTGACTCCAGGAAAGACTATAGAAGAATAAAGGTTCAGGAGAGCTGCAGAGAAGACACAGTTGTTTGATCCAAGGAAAGAAAAACAAATGTTTGAAGAACCCAGAAGAGATTTTGGAAGAGAACGGGCTTATTCATATAAGGCACAACCATAAGTGAAATAAGGTGGAATTCCTCTGGCATTCGATCAGTCTACCTCGCCCGAAGATGGAAAATAGGTAAGAAAACTTGTCAGTTTCTTGTATACGTTCATTGATTTAATTAAGGATGAAAGAGCTATGAAAGAACTACAAAACTTGATCAGACAGTATGAGCTAGCGAAGGTAGATCCTATGTTGAATAGAGTAGTAAATCAAGTATCCAGAAAGAGAAGGAAAAACAAGGAACTACACCTTAATGCTAAGATTTGAGACTATGACATAGATTACATGGTCCTCGACTTGGGCTCCGAAGTCAACATTATGACGAAGAAAATCTGGGCACTCATGGGAAAACCTAATTTTACATATTCCCCTATCAGGCTCGAGATGGCTAATCAACAGGCAGTAAGCCCCTTTGGAAGACTGGAGCATGTCCCTGTGGACATCGATGGGGTAAGGATGTTTTCATACTTTGAAGTAATTGAAATAGTTGATGATAGTTTTCCTTATCCTGCGTTGTTAGGAATTGATTGGGATTTCAACAATTCTAATGTGGTTGACTGCTATAGTGGGAAAACCCCTCTACGGACTACACCGGGGTTCTAAAATGTAGGCATAGATAACCATATAAAGTCTCCTACTTTTTATCAACTATCCCAACATTACCCCACAATCATACATAAAAGACAATGTATAGGGATCCAGTAGGCATACCTTAAACTCTGCGTCCGGTGTCGATCCCTTTGTGCTAAGTTGTTTCCCAACTGCAAGTCTCCTCCCAAGGCTGACCTGCATTCATCAAAAGACAAACAAAAAACTACAAGCATGCATTCTACATATGGATTAGTGGCTTAGACATCATAAACAAGAAATGTAAACAAATCATATAAGTTTAAGATGTCATTTGGTGGGACGAAAAAGTACTTCTTTATATTAATCTCACAAAAGTCACTTACAATATGAGACTGACACTGCTCCTCAGATGTGGTCCTAGGCTCCTCTTTACAATGCACCAACTTCTTCCACATATACTTCTCCTCTTCAGTTCTCTCTAGGGGAATGGCAAGGGCTTGTAATGGAGAAAAATGGAATTCTGGCTCAAACTCACAATGTGGTTGTCAAATATTGGAGCAAAGGGGGAATACAAAAATGGGCAGAGTTTCTATTCTTTCCTGCTTCTCCTTGTAATGGGACCCCAACCCCTTATTTTATAGGCCAGAAGAGATAGTAACAGTTGGTGTGACTGGATATGGGCAATCAAATGGTTAAGTAATGGCCTGGAAACTAGTATCCTATGCACTTTTCCATTTTTCATGATATTCTGTGAGTGTACGCGGGTTGTAGTGGGGCGGAGGCTGTGTGTACGCGGGCAGTAGTGGTTTCGGGAATGTACACCTTCAAGAAAATGTTTTTTATAAGAGTTCTTTAGTGATGGATTGGCAAAGAAAGAAAGTAATGTGGCTTGATGCCAGGTATGCATTTCTGGTGTAGTTTAGGGTTATAACATTGACTTAAAGAAAAGAAGAATGACATTTGAAGGTGATGGCCTTCAGTTCATTGTGCCTCTTGATCCTGATGAAGATCATAGATACACAGAACCCATCAGAGAAGAAGATCATGCTTATGAACTAGAGAATATATATAAATTGAAAGCAAGACAAGAGGATTGCATTAATCCTACGATAGATGGAAATTTAAGTTGGCAAAGTGAAAGTGCATGCTCATCAGATTTAGAAGAAGCACTTGATAACTGGCATAATAGGATGTATGAAATCTCTACGTGGAGGTGTGCCATATTGACTCGGGAAATTTGTTGGATTGGCACAAAAGTAAGTAACCTTCCCACATTCGATGGTTCAAATCATTCAGAAACACTCTTTTTGAAATTTGAGGAAATTGTACCAATACAACAGAGGTTGTTGGCACTGGATGAAGCCTTGAAAGAAACACCAACAAGATGGTGGGGAACACACAAGAAGAACATCATGGAGTGGGTGCAATGTCACACTTTGATGACTGTGAACTTTTTAGACCAAGTTGAAGGGTGTGAAGTTTGATACACAGGTCAAAGTTGTCCAAAGGATCATGTGTGAAGGTGTGAGGAGGCCTGGAGAAACATCCCTAAAGAACAGTGGGTTCATAAATTCATTAACACTTTGGAGACAATTCCTATTAATTGGTATCTTCAAGTGGAACTGTGCCTCACCACTTCAGATTGATACGGTATGAATCAGAACTTTATAGCTACATTTTTATTTGAAATTTAGTACCCCACAATAGATTAGGCTTTACAAGTTGTAAGACAGAAAGTCTTTGAGGAGGCACCTAACCTCCCTATTGAGCAAGAAGAATATGAATGGACTACACCTCTTCATAAACTGCAAGGTTGTTACAATATCAATGTTGATGAAGATGATGATCCTAAGAATGTGAACATTGTAGAAACTGAAGGCTAGAGAGACATAGAAGGGCCAGGGGTTGAACTACCTTTCATTGGACAACCAATCAAAATCAAGAAAGTTAATATTGGAACAGAGCAAGCACCCAAGTTGGCCAACATTGGAGATTATTGGGATGATGCTATTATTGATAAGATCATAGAATTATTGCATGAATATCAGGACTTGTTTCCAACCAAGTTCACTGACATGAAGGGAATTAAAGGGCCCATGGGAGAAATGAAGATCCCCTTGAAACCAGATGCAAGGCTAGTCAAGAAGAGACCCTATAGACTGAATCCAAAGTATAAGAAGAAATTCAAGATTGAATTAGACAGAATGTTGGAAGCAGGAATCATAGAAAATGTTGAAGAATCAGAGTGGATTATCCCTATGGTGGTCCAGGATAAGAATATAGGAGAAATCAAAATCTGTGTAGATTTAAGGAAACTGAATGATGCATGCCTACATGACCCCTTCCCTACACCCTTTAATGAAAAAGTTCTAGATAATGTAGGAGGACAAAAAGTTTAATCCTTCACAGATGGATTTTCAAGTTATCACCAGATCAGGATTGCTAAGGAAGATAGACATAAGACCACATATGTGACATAATGGGGTTATTTTTAGTACACAATGATGCCCTTTGGCTTGAAGAATGCACCAACCATCTTTTCTAGGGTGGTGGTCGAAGCGTTCAAAGAATTTTTACATAACTTTTTGGAAGCCTATTTTGATGATTGGACTATTTTTAGCTTATTGAAAGACCATGTTGAATGTTTAAGATTGATTTTAGATAAATGTAGGCAATGTCAGATTTCCCTGAATTTAAAAAAAATGTATTTTATTTTTACCCTTTGTGGTGTTGCTAGGGCATATTGTGTGTAAGCAGGGATTGTTGGTATATACTTCCAAGATTACCATCATTGTAGATCTACCTCCCCCTACCTCAGTTAGAAAGTTGTGCACTTCATTGGGGTATATTGAATACTACAGAAATTTCATCAAGGGCTATGCACAGATAACAACATCGATGGAAAAGATTTTAAATAAATATTGTAAGTTTAAATGGTCAGAAGAATGTTAGTAGAGCTTCGACACACTAAAGAAGAAAATGGTCACTGTGCCTATTCTGGTTTTCCCAGATTGGAGTAAGGAATTCCATGTCCATGTCGATGCTTCATCTATTGCATTAGGAGCAATGTTATCACAACCAGGAGAAAGATACCTTGACTATCCGCTATCCTTTCCTAGATGGATGCTCTCCACAACCGAGGTAAATTACACTAACACTGAAAGAGAAGGTTTAGCTATGGTGCATGCACTACATAAATTTTCCCACTACTTGTTTGGAGGACACTTTAGATGTTTACTGATCATTCTTTGTTGAAATTCTTAGTCAAAAATCCAATGTTAGGGGGAAGAATATGCATATGGCTACTGCTATTCCAAGAATATGATTTTGAGATTTTGTTCAAGCCAAGAAGAATGGACAAGGGACCTGATCACTTGTCCAGATTAGAGCATGGAGAGGAATCTACTAGTCTAGAGGATACACTACCCAGTGCATAGTTGTTGGACATCAGGAAAATCGATGATCACTTCTTCGAGATAGTTCATTTCATGTCCACCGGAATGGCACCTCGTGACTACACAGTCATTCATAAGAAACAGTCGGTAGTTCATGCTGCAGAATTTTCACTTATACTTGGACATCTATATAATATGGGACTCGATGATATCTTGAGGAGATGTGTTATGGAGGTAGAAATACCATTGATCCTAGCATAAGCACATGAAGGCATCGCAGGAGGACATTATGCAGGGAAAGCAACAACGCAAAAGGTTCTTAGAGTTGGCCTTTGGTGGCCCACTTTACGCAAAGATGCTAAGGAATACTACAGAGCCTGTGATGTATGCCAAAGAGTTGGGAAATCTTCTAGAAGAGATGATATTCCTTTATCACCTTAGCTAACTTTACAGGCATTTGAGAATTGGGCCATTGATTTTGTGGGACTTATTAACCCACCAAGAAAGCGCACATGAGTGAGATACATTATCACTGCAACCGAGTATTTGACTAGATGGGTAGAAGCAAGAGAAGTTAGGGACTGTAGTGCAACTATAGTTGCCAGTTCATATTTGAGGATATCATAACCAGGGTTGGATGCCTAAAGATCCTTATGACAGATCAAGGTACTCATTTTATTAATAAAACTATTGAGGCCTTGACTCAAGAATTTGAAGTTCATCATCAAAAGAGTACACCATACCACCCACGGGTGAATGGTATAGTCGAAGCTTTCAATGATATCTTGGAGACAGCGCTGATGAATATTTGCAGTGTGAATAGAGATGATTGGGATTTAAGAATTTCAGTAGTATTATGGGCTTACAAAACCACTTGTAAGAAGATGACAATGCAGACCCCATTTAAGTTAGTATATGGCTTGGAAGCAGTGGTACCTATGGAATACTTGGTTCCTAGATTAATATTTGCATCATTTACAGGTATGGATGACATAGGCTTGCACAGTTGGTAGAACTGGAAGAAGACAGGTTTATTGCAGGATTTCATCAACAGATACAAAAATAAAGAGAAAAGGATTATCATGACAAACACATTCAGAGAAAATCATTCAAGCAAGGAGATTTGCTATTTGTATATGACATTAAGTTCTTGAAGCATCCAACAAAGTTTAGGACATATTGGCTAGGACCATTTGAGGTTTCCTACATCACAGAAGGAGGAGCTACGTAGTTGAAGACCCTGAATGGAGAATGGAAAGGAGATTTGGTAAATGGGAGCTAGTTGAAATTGTACTATGACAACTAGTTGCCTCACAGCTTTCAGTAAAAGCATAAGAAGAAGAGTCTAGGTATTAGGTGCAGTTGAAACTGGGTACCAGAAATAGAAAATATTGTCTACACAAGGAAGGGAGGGACAAAGTAGAAAGCACAAGCTGCTCCGCGTAGTATGAAGTCAAAGTGAAATAGAAGGTTTGGTCTTGCAGTGACTCAGGACGAGTCACATGTGAGTTTTGGGGTCCTGTTGGCCCTTGGTTATGGAAGAAAATGAAGGTTAATGAAGAAAGGTGCAATATGAACTACACAAAAGGCACATTGACTGAGAATGGGTCGAAGTGGTCAAAGAAGCGGAAAATAAGGAGAAGAGAAAGGAAAATCTAGTCGTTGGAAGAGAAGAGCAAGGAAGATGGATCGTGGACAACTTATCAAGATGAAAAAATCACCGACTAATGCTTGGAGCACCTTGTGGGAAAGAAGGAAAGAAAGACTGGAAAAGAACTGAAAACGTGGGTCAAGTGGACCTAGGGTTTTAGACACCTAGGGTTTTGATCTAAGGTTTTGACACCTATCTGTGCATTCTCCTCCATTATCAATTTCATCATATCCTTTTTGTGGCCTTAACTTTCATCCATTTACTTTTCTTGTCAATATTTAGTGGCTGGAAGTTTCAATCATTTTCTCAAAGAGGCTATGTCATCATTTTCCTTCTTTGGTAACTCCTTAGTTGCCTTGACATTAGATGGGTCATAACCAATCTTCAGCACCAACTCCTCTAGGGATTTGATTTTATTATCTTTGGCCAAGGATGATATATTTTCCAACCTCAGTTGGGATTGGATGTTGTTCAAAGATACCTGTAACTTTGAGGTAGTCGGTGAAGTGTTTGTTAGAGTGGATAAAATCATCTCCCCTATTTTCTTATGCCTGTCCATTTGTTCTGTTGGATGAACCTCCTTCACATCAAATTCAAAGGATTATTTCTTGTAATTGGAAGTTGTCTTGGTATGAGGGACCTATGCTTGTAAGAATGTCATATGAATCCTTCCCTTCTATATGTCAAATGGAGACAATAATCTATGTTGGGATGTAGATGTCTTCTTCCAAAACTAGGCATATGTGTTGCTATTCAGAAGTTCATTTCTCTGCTTGATCAATTTGTATTTGTCAAAAATTCTTGATCTTGTTGGATCGTGAGAGGACTCAGCTGACAGTGTAGTTTTTACTTGCTTCTTGGAGGAGGATGTGGATACTATGTGATGACTTCCTGAGAAGGTTGAGGAATGTGGTCCCTCCATGAATATGGTGGAATGTGTTTCTCCTTCTCTAAATATGTCTGGTGTGTGGCTAGTTTTAGGGCCTCTTCCTATAAACTTGGAAATCTTCAGCTGACACTTCTATGATGGAAGGTGAAACTTATTTCCTATCTCTTTTTTCTGTTTTCACCTGAGGGGTGTTGGTATGTGAAGTGTTAATAGGGGAAGGTTGTTCTTCTGTCTCCAGCAATGTATTTTCTTGCCAGTCTGTTTGATTCATAAACTTTTCTATTTCAGGATTTAGCACATGAGCATAAGGAGAAGTCTTTTGTTTGAGTCTGATTTCTGATATAATGCCAAAGGGGTCATAATTCCATGGGAATCTTAGATTGAATTCCATCTGTTTCAATAGGTTGTTGGCCTCTTCTCCTGCAGTTATTTTGTTGCGTATGAAAGAACCAATTTGGCTCTTGATCCTGAGTTGTTGTTTCTTCTTGAATGATATAAAGTGGATGTCATAAGAGTTTATCATCTTCCTGATGAATTCTAATGCATAGATTTTGACAGGGAGGTATTTTGGCAGTTTGTATGGTGGCAATTCACACCCATAAACTCTGATCTCAATATGGTTATGGTAAAGATACCAGTCCCTTGTTTTTGCCAAGTCAAATAGATGAAGAATTCTTTGGACCTCCTCATTTATCCTTGGTTTCATTATGTTGTTGAGCATGCACACCACTAGATCATAAAAATGATCAATGAAATCTTTAATGGTGAACTCGGTGGAATTCTTCATTACTAGAAGTCAATGATTGAGGATTCCCATCATGATCCAATTTTTGGAGAGCATGAGAGAATATGTCTGCCTGGAAGAAGAGGAACAGGTACACCAATACTGAGGAGTATCTGAACATTCCCTATGTTGAGAAATTGAAGAACTATTCATGTATATTGTCAACCAGATACTGACTGAAATCAAACTGGGTTGTAGCTTTCTCTTCTGTGGATAAAATGGACAGAAAACCTAGGATGGGTTTGTCTACCCATTCATCGGAAAAATATCCTAACAGGAAACATAGGGTGGAAATGATTTGGTTGGCTCTGACTGAGAAAATGGAAGATGGATAGGGAGGGTTTTTCTTAGGAAACTACACATCTTATGGTAGGAAGATTTTGAATATTTGGTCTCTTTGAGGGAAAGAAAGTTTCTTATAGAGTTAGTTCAGGATTTCAAAGGAGAAAGGGATGGAAGAATCAGTTCTGGGGATTTGTAGCATCTGGTTTATTGATTCAGGAATAATGGTGAACAGAGTTTCACTAGATGAAGACACGATGACCCTTTGGATGGGAAGGTAATGGGCTTGACACTTAAATGCAAACTCTTGGAAATGATAGGTCTGGGGAAGCATGTATAATGGTAGATTGGAATCCCAGAGTCCGATGTCATCACTATGATCTAAGAAAATGTCTTTTAGATAGAAGTGTAATTCGAAGAAATCAAATTCACACTTTAGCTCTGCAAATCTGTAATATTTATCATCCAGGGGAGCGAGGTCCAAGTCGATGGGAGGAGGAAGAAATGGGTTTTTTTTTTTTTCAACAGATTTGGTTTTGGGTGCCATAAATAATGGAGATATGAAGGTGGAAATGGTATTGATTTTAATTACCCAGTTTAATGGCACCTATCGAAGATGTGTCTGGCAACGGTTAGCTTGAAAACTAGAAATGACACTATGTCGACTATGTCTGGATCAGTGAGCAGTATGGTAATGGAAAAGAAACAGAGTTAAACGGTGTAAGGGGGTGTTTGTTATG
>SNQJ01S0185305.1:7793-18750 GCA_010110895.2 Picea sitchensis | reverse complement strand
AGGTAAGTCACGAGGATAATCTGGGAATGCAACAAAACTTAGTGGGTCAAAAGCATAAAATCTCCACCTTACGGGTGGTCTCACAGCTGCGTCCATATTGTTAATCCAAAATAGAAAAAAGCACAGCTGATAACCTACCATTAACTTGAGATGAAAATAAAACCAAAGATGAAGATGTTGAAGATACACTGACCATAGTGCTCGTCGAAAAAGAACTTACCTAAGAACTCATACACTTACCAACTTTGAGAGTTCTTGGTGAAGGAATTGTCTTGCTATGGGAAAATATGTTAGGGTTTGCTCAAGCTCGAAACTAGACCTTATGAGGGAATCGAAACCAAAAGATCTTCTTGTGTAAGACCCCCGTGGAGTCGTCCTTGTATCCCGTGGAGTCGCCAAATGAGTTAAAACAAAGTAAAACAATGAAATAAAAACAAACCGATGTCGTTGTTACCAAGACTGGCGTTCCTCGACAACAGCGCCAATTTGTTAGCACAAATTTCCACCCTCCAATTGAGTTGATATAATGTTGTTATTACAACAATGAAAACGTGGCTAATTGAAGGAGTAAAGCCCCAAATTGTCATGGGCTAAACCCCTCTCCGTTTGGGCTAGTGCTTGCTAACCTTAGGGGGGAGTCCCTAGGTACCCTAGGTACCTTGCTGCTGTCTTTTAGGACTGATTTTCTGCGTTTAAACCCCAAAAAACAGCGAGTTGTTCGTCTTGGACAGCATGTTGAAACTGTCCAAAACGATAGGGAAAATGTAGTTTTTCACTTGGAGGTATCTTGCAGGGTTAGCACAATGAATATAGAATAGAAATATAACATAAAACTATTCAAAAGATTAGTAAAATCACAATGAACAGTTAAGAGAATGACAAATAAGATGGAAAAACTCACAAAATACCGACAAGAAACAAGGTTAGAACACAAACACTTAATTTCTTTATTGATAGGCTTGCAAGAGAGTTGGTTGCGCCACACTAAGCAAGTCCACAACCGGTACAATGATCACTTTGCTCAAAGAAGAGTCACTAGACTAAGAGAGAAAGAGAGAGGAATGAGAAAAAAACACTATGCTGCTTGATGCAATATCTGATCAATAACCAATGAAGACCATCCAATATATAGGAGAGGAGTGTGAAGAAAATAGGAGTTAATGTACATGAGAGAATGAGTGTGAGAAATTTAGGAATTAATGCGCATGAGGGAATACATGTGAGTGAGTAAAGCACATGGGTGAGTTACGAGTGAGAGTGTATGTGCATGGTGAGTTAAATAATGGCTAAGATGCATGAAGGATAATTTTAGCTTTCCAACACATGTTAGATTGCTAAATTTGGCTAAGGGATGAGGGAGTTATGAGTTAAAGGGAAATTCGCCCTATTTTTTAGGGATTTCCTAAAATTTAGGAATTTTGCATTTAAAAGCAATTTAGGGAGAAATTTTAGAAACTGATTGCATGGAAAGTGAGAGGAATAGAGTGAGAAAAATTATCCTTGAGTGGCTAAACTTTCACCTGAAAATGCCACCTCACCCATGTGCCACCTCTTTAGCTTAATTAATTCTCATTTAATACATAATCCTTGGAAAATGTGCCCTTGGTCCATGATGCCATGTAGATGCCACATCATCCTGATACTCTGCCACATATTGAAATCTAAGTGCGCCCCTTGTCACTGCTGGAGATGATGATGACTTCTAAAAATAAAAGTTTCCAAAAATAGCCATCCAGTCCCAAAAAATTGAAACTTGTCGAAATTGACCCAAACTCTCCACAAATGCTCGGAATGACTAAGAGACCACCATGATGTGTCTACTGCTAAAAATAGACACTAGTAAAAATAGACACTATTAAAAATAGACAGTCCTCACATGTCCATGATATTATACTCATTGGATTTGATTTTCCGCAAGGAATCGAAATATACAATTAGAGTCAATATGCAAGCCCTGGTGCTCAACCTGATAAAAATAGAAATCTGTGATGAATCATCTCGGAAGAGGTTCAAAAGACTTAGAATGTCTCAAGGATCCATAATATGTGCATAAATTTGAATCTGGGGCCTGGAGCTCAAATTGCTAAAAATAGAAAGTTCTTGCATGTCGCCTGGAAAAGTGCTATCGGGTTTAGAATCATGCAAGGACCTTCCCTATATGCTCATAATTGCTCCAAGCTGTCAAGTGGCCCACTCAAACCATGTATCCTAGAAAGTAGGGACACCTACTATATGTAAACATCTCTCTCAAACACATGGGAAACCGAGCTAGCTCTAACTCTAAACGAAAACAACCATGTACCGATCATATACATGTCTCTGATGGGAACTAACCTCTGCTAAACACTAGGAGAATCTTAGAATGCTAGCCAAACTAGTGCATGCTAGCTCTAAACCCTCAAGATTTTCAAGGGTGAAAATCTAGGGGTTAACATTGACACATTTTAACTTTTCACTATCCAACTGGATGAAGTAGAAAACGTTTGGACCAGCCATGTCATGGATGATGTAAGACCTTAGGTGCCTGAAAAGTCCCTGTCCAGGATGACTTGTTGAAGATCCTTTTCAAAGTTTTATCAACTTGAGGTCTTTCTTGAGATCAGACCATTGAGAATACTTATGTCCTTCTTTATTCAACCAAACTTTTAAGTTTGGCAAGCCTTGTATAATTTTTATGAATTTTTGAATTTAATCGTTGTTATCCACCAAGTTGCACTAGGATGGACTTGCAGATGAGATGCCAAAGATTGAACAAATACTTGTTCAAAATTCAGAGTTCAGAAGTCTAGCTGGCCAATATGGCCCTTTTTCAACTTTTTACCACATTTCCATACCATACGGAGAATTGTAATAAAATGACTTGAGCATGTGATTTTTTTTAAAAGGCTTAGCCACCCAAGGCTTCGACACTAGTACTTTACTCTAGAGTGTTTTTTTTACTTGCTAATTATATCTTGCTCTTTAAGCGAAATATAATTTTCGAGTTTTTTCACTCAATAACCTCCAAAGATGGAGTAATTATACTAACAAATATGACTTGGGGGGTGTTTTAAGTCTAGAGTCTTATGTATATAATGATACTAAGCATTATCCTAGAGTTCCATGGAAATGTGCTAAGTACCCCTTATGATTTTTTAATTTTTTTAGTTAATAAAAAATTTCTCGTAAAACGGAATTTTTTAATTGTAATTTAAAGTTATATTAAAAAAGTGGTACTAGGAGGCATTATATGCCTTGGGGGTGCTCATTTTTGAACCTAGAGAACCCACTTTACCTAAGCACCCACTTTTGTGAGTTAAATTAGTGATTTTAATCACTAAAAAGATAATTTTACTCACAAAAGCCCAAAAAGACATAAAAAATCAGCAATGCTAAATTTTAGCAAAATTGCCGGAAACATGTTTTGACATGTTTTTAGTCAAATAAAGCCTAAAAGGATATGTGGAAGTCAAAGGGAAGCATCTTTGATTTAAAGAGTGAGTTTAGAGTGAGTTGTGGGTTGAGTTATGGGAAAGAGAGAAGATCTCAAGAAGGAGGTGCACCGTGCGCCCCTCTTGAGGAGAGGTGGTACATGCTCAGAGAGGGTTGCCCACCTCTTGATAGGTGGCAGCCCCCCTTTTCCCCTTCCTTTCACACTTGTCATCTAGAGGGAGTTTGGGAGAGGTGGCAACCTTGTATCAACACTTGGCCCCTCTTCCCCTCACATGTGGTGCGCCCTCCTTCTCCAAGTGGTGCGCCCTCCTCACTTGGGCTCTCTTCACCTTTTGCTGTACAATAAAGCATTCTCCCTTGTGCAAACTAGTTGGAGCTTGGGAAGGATTTCATTACACTCAAGGAGGCCATGGTAGTGACTAGATCTAACTGCATACACCTTCTTGCAGATAGGGGTTATGTTCTCGCAGTGGGTGGCGTTTACCAGGGTGCGTTGGAAGGGAAAGAGCATGAGGTAGACAGACTTACCCGTGAGCTGGTGCACACAGGACTCCTTGGAGAGCACACAGATGGTCCTTCACAAATCTGAGTTATAGGTAGAGCAGCTTCGGGAGGAGTTGAGTCGGGCATCTCTTTCATCCATTTCGGTAGACAATCAGTGATATACTTCATCCTTCTCTCAGGAGGTTGTCAGTGACATTGTCGAATTGATGGAGGAGCCTCATGTGATGGGTTAGCATGAGGGGCATTCAGACTTATAGGCGATTATAGGGAGATATGACACAAAGATTTTTGAGGATGCACATGTGTTGCAGGAGCCACCACCTTTGGTGTGCTCCTTGATCGCTCATAATGAGACAGTTGAACATACACTCATGGATTGTGGAGACAGGTACATTTCGGGTGAGGACACATCCATTTGGGATCTAGGGTTAGTTGACACCCATGATGAGGACACATATATATAGGATCCAGGGTTAGTTGATACCCATGGATTGGTTGATACAGTGGTACATCCAGGATATAGGATGGTATCGAAGGACATATGAGTATGCAGTGGTTTATAGGGGCACACAGTGATGAGCAGTAGTCTGTAGTGGCATGCAAAGGTGTATAGTGGCACACATGGGGATGCATTGGAGTGCAGGGTAGAGGCATACTTGATGGAGCATGGAGTTTCCAGTGGAGAGCGTTTCGCTCCGTTGCCGCAGTGCGTGGATTTTGGAGATCATATCATCAGCAGCCATAGTACCTGTGATGATGGAGAGAGTAGGGTTGACCATCGGTGTGAGGAGACACCTTTGTATGCGTATGATGGCATGGGAGTAGCGTGGAGTTCGAGTGACTGCTCAGATAGTCCATCGGTGTGCATGGATGAGATTTTGGCCATACCCTTGGGATTGACCAATGTATGTGATACTTTTCAGTCAAGCATACAGTCGTGGAGGTTTCTGCTACAATTCCTTGATTCTCTCATCAGGTACATCAGGACATGGGAGGATTATGTGAGGTAGTTGGATGAGCTCCATGCTGTTATAGATATGACAAAGATTCTCCATTTGGGGCATGTGGACAGTGCACAGGTTGACAAAGGTAGATTGAGGGACGACATGATCTACTATAGAGATGGCCCATATTTCGTCTCTGAGTCCACATTTAGGGAGATGGTCATGAGGGTGATGTATGATACATCTTGGGTAGGGCATTCCAATAATTTGTATGAGTTTGAGGCACCACAGGAGACATGGCTATTTTTAGTGGGGTGTCTAAATTCCAGGATTTTTCTGCATACATTGTCAGGAGTGAGGATGGCGGATTTCTCTGTGCGGTTTGGTAGCAACATGACAGATTAGTAGGCATAAGGTTGATTCCTATTATCTGGTTTTCATCAGTTGGTCGCATACAGGGTTCAGTATATTGGCTCAGCTGGATTTCGACAGTGATCAGTATGGCACAACAACAGTCAGTGGGAATTGGAAGTGGTGGACTTCCAAATTGGCTATGGGATCTGGGGATTCATGTAATGTTCTCCTCTCCTTGACAAGAACATGAAAGGACTTAGTAGTCTAGTCACCCCTCTAGACTATAGTCCCATGGGTAAAAGGGGTTAGAAGGTGCTAAAGTGTCACTGAGGAACTTAATGTTATATTATTAAAGTGACTTTGATAAAGCAGAAAAAGGGTTATTCGACTTAAGGAGAAAACAAAGTAATAACCTTAGAAGAGACACTAAAGTAACTCAACTGAAAATTAGAGGATGGAGGTATAAAAGAAAGAGGAGGGCACCACACTTGGGATTCATGTCCTTTTCTCTATTTGCTTCTTGAGCTATGCAAGTTACGTTTGAGGGTTTTGAGTAAACAAACCCTAGAGACCAGCAAGGAGGTGAAAGATCCCTCTGTTCCTAGTCCAAGCTTGGCCAAGGAGGTGAAATATTCCTCCCTCACCATTCTATTCAGCTACAAGTGGTTTCTACAGTGACAAGGAAGAGGCAGGGTGCAAATGAGGAGGTTTTCTGCAGGTGTAGCGCACTTCTGGAGGTAGATGAGTTCGATTTGGGTAGAAGAAGGGAGATTTGAGGATTATCTCTCTCCTAGAGGATTTGCCAAGTCTAGAGCGCCCTTTCTCACCTATTCTTGAGGGGCTTCTTTGCATATTGATTTGTTGTGATCATTGGACGAATGTCTTGAAGGAGGGTGCATTGCCAATAGTAGATCTAGTGAGTTGGAGGGTGAGATCACTCCCAAAAGCTGAGAGACTCATCACAGGTGTTCACCATCATCAGATCTATAGATCTACAGTTAATTTTAGTGGTTTGGAGGTCAAAGCAGAGGAGGCCGAAATTCCTAGAGGTTTTCCCAGCCAGGAAGTGCGCAACTCAGCCAGATTTGGGTGCAAGAGTCATAAGGGAAATAAATTGATCTTGTTCATCTTGCATGCTTCTACTGGAGGACCTGGAGGGTTTCATCTTCACTTATTTTGTATCTTGGAGGCATATTCAACCCCAACTTCCATATCTTATCTATTTTGTTCCAGATCTGTGGATCCCATGTATGGAGGTCGGGTTATTATCTAAGTAAAGGTCAGATCTGAAATTATTGAGCATTCTCTTTTGTTATATTTCTCGTATCTTGTTATATCCATGTATCACTGTGCTATATTCATGATGCATCTGTTATAAATCACAATCAACTCCACCGAGCACAATTTTGAGAAGTAAAACCTGCAAAAACACTCAAACAAAAACACAAACAATTCATAAAATCAACCTAAGTTCGTAGCAAACTTGCTTGGAAACATTACAATTCATTTGGTCGGTAGTTTGCTTCACTTCTTGATTGATCGGGTTGCACTAGCGAGCGGTCTACTTCATTCTTGGATTGGCACGAGAGGGCTTGCTGGGATTCGTTCTATATGGAGAGACAAGTTCTCTCTTTTGGTACCCAAGATCGAGTACGGCGGTGAATTTGTAGACTTTGGTTCCACAGGGACACCTTTACAGATTCTGCTTCTTGATAGCAGACCCAGTCTTTACATGTATTTTAGCATGGGGTTCCAGGAGTGGGGAATCCAATATGTGTACATTGGGCAGACAGTCATGGCCAGAGTGGTGCAACGTCAACATGATGGTCCCTTTCAAAGATTAGCGTGGGACCCTGGGATTACAGGGCTGGGCATTTCATTGATTGATAGAGGTGAGTGGATCCTTGTAGGGGGAAGTCATTTGGATTTTCCATTGAGCTTCAGTTTTGAGGAGAGCGTTTCACTTTTTAGTGATTCACTGAGGTCTCGTAGCTCCTCACTTTGGCGACAATATGTTCAGCCGGAGGAGGCCATGTTTGGCTTGGAGTGGTCATGGAGGTCAGGATCATTTTCTATGGAGGCCGAGTGTTATTTTCAGTACTTCTCTCATGAAATGCGTGAGAGTGGCTCCCTACTAGAGCGACTCGTGGAGGGGTTGATCGAGTTTTTGCAGTATCATATTGCTCTACCCATCAATAACATTCATAAGGAGACCTTTGATGTCAGTACCTCGCCAGACAATGAGTTGAGAGGAGGGTGCTTCACATCTTCCAGGTTGGTTTGGGACCCAGGTATCATGTTCAATTTCAGTTGGGTTTAGTTGGTAGAGTGTCATGGTTTAATGAGATTAATCGAGGACAAGCAATCTTTGGGAAGGGAGGACTGTCATGTCCCCATTTTTGGATTCCCTTATTATGCGGTTAGAGTCACTTCAGGAGGCTTGAGTTAGCCAAGTTAGAGGGGTGAGACTATGTCATCAGTGAGATCAAAGGGTTTGGATGAGTTTTATGGGGCCCAACTTAGTTTATTTACCATTATTCATCATCAGGATCATTTCCGCACAACTTGTTCTTGGTTTCGTTGCATTCTGACGATTTTCGTAAAACAGGGTTATTAATGGGCATATTTTAATTAATTACACTAAATGTACTATTTGGAGCTTGTTTCTTGGAGAAATACCTTAGTGTAATAGCTCGTTGGAACTGAGGCAAAAATATTTACAAGATGGGATGATGAAAAGTGACTTTCAGTGGTCGGAGAAATCATAAAGGCAAATTAGTCACTTTTTGGAGTAAAAAGGTTCATTAAATTAATAAAGTGATTTTATGAGAAAATATTAAAGATGAATTCAAAGTCACTTGAAGGGAAAAAGGTGAAAAGGGATATAAAAGAGAGATAGGGGCTCATATTCTCTTATTATTGCAGATTGTGAATTAGAAATTAGAACCCAGTGAGGAATCATGCGACTTCCTTCTTGTTTGGTGGTTTTCTGGATGAAACCATCACCATTGACAGAGTTCGGTGTTGAAAGACACACCCTAGTCTGTCAGGAGGAGCACATGGGTTCTTCATTGAGCTATAAGATCAGATTATATTAGCAGAGAAGTCCAGTGTCAGCTAGGGTGTAGATTTTCGAGTTGCAATAGTTGCAGCGTGAGGTTTTGGGGAGAGTTTTGCAGTAGTTGAGGGTCCCTAGGTCCAACCAGTCAGGGAAAGATGGATTCCTTCCAACCCATTTGAGGAGTCGTCAGGGCGCACCAGTAGAGATAGTTATCATCAAATGTCGATGGGTAAATCTCCCAGATCGTGCCATTTTGTCAGTTTGCAGTGTGTGGAGGTCTGGGTATCCATCAGGGGTTCCGACTGAGCAACAATGAGTCCGTGTTTCATCTCAAAGGCTGGGAGAGTGTGCTAGGGAGCAGGGCGACCCATTTGAGACAGATCTCAGCCAGATCTGATGAATATAGCCATCAAGGCGCATTTCTCAGTTTGCAACAACAGTTTTCCAGCTTATTTGCAGCTGCATGCAACGTATGCATCATTACATGCGAGAGATCTTTAGCGCATGCCTCAGATCCATTCATCTGGCATTATCATTGGTATTTCTTAGTCTTTTATTTTGTATTCCAGTTAAGATCGTTACTGTTTAGATCTAACTGACGATATCTAGCTTGAGTTTCCCGCATATTAATTGTATTACTATTATTTTGATGAATAAGTATTAAGAACTGTTGCATTGGTTATGGTTCCAAATTTATTTGCATGCATGATATAAAACAAGTAAACACAGTGAAACACATCCAGAAACCTTGCAACATAGTCATAAACCATTTATAACTCTGCAAGAAACCCCAGCGCGTCAGATCTGCAACATAGATCTGAGAGCTAGCAGTTGGTATTCTGATCAGAGGATTCGGCGATATTACACCGAGAGCATAATAGGGCCTTGATGGGGAAGGTTTGTTAGTTTGCAAATTTGAAATAACTTGAAATGAACTAAAAAAAATGATACTAAGCTAACTAATCTAAAGCATAAAGTAAATGTTTTGCCGTGTTGTGTTTATTTTAGATTGATTTATCTTTTTTAGTTAGCAAGAATTGGACACATGCAAAACGAAATGAAAAAAAGGGACAATCCCCCGAGGTAGGGGGGGATGAGAAGGCTAGTGGGTTGTCCCACTAATTCTTTCAAGTTACAATCTTAAGAATGAAGGTTTGCTGGCCTCTGATAATCCGAGGATCAGTCAAACTTGAGTGCTTTGGGGGGTCCCGGATGCTCCGGATCCATGAAATTTGGGCAGCACTTCCTCCTAGCTGTTCGTCAAATCTGCAAAAACAACAAGCTATTTTGATGGAAAGATGTCCAAAATGTTTTTGGGACAACCTGAAAAAAGTGTTAGTCTCATGCACAATTTTACCAAGTGAAAGTTAGAAAGAAAGTTAGCAAAACTGACTAAGAAAGCAAGCAAGAAGCCAACCCTCTTAGTGGATTTTGTTTGCTGTTTGGGACAGCAAACAAATAGGCACTAAGATTGCCAAAATATAAGATTGAAAGCTCTTAAAATGAATCTACCTTTTAGCTTTGAGATTTAACTACAAAACATGCTTAAAAGATAAAATATTTATGCTAGATCTAGCTTAGATAATAGAAAAATTGAAAGTGCAATCTAGAACTATGCATGCATGCATGCAAAAGTGAATCTATTTAAGATTTAACTTTTAAAAAGAAGATTTAAACTTGCATGCAAAGAAAAGTAACCAAGAAAACTTTAAGTTTTTGAAGGAAAGAGAGAGAAGCTTGATAGGTGGAATCCTTGGGCTATGGGGTCTTTCGGTGAGATGTTGAGGGACTATGTTCGTTTAGGCTTGGAGCATGTAGAAGGTTGCACTAGGCTAGTCCAACCACTTCTCCAAGCATGAGGACCTGTAAAACTTAGAGGACTTGCAAAAAACTTGTTAAATATTCGATGTCACCTACAAAAGAGGCTTAAATAATATGTTAATCAACTGAAAAAACATATAAATCTTATGCCACTAATGTAAATGATCAATAAGATCTAAGAAGTAAACTAACTTAATAGATCCTATTCTATTGGGTGACAACACCCCTTCAAAGGCCAAAATAACAAATTTACATGCAAGAAACTAAGCTAAGATTACCTCAGATAATAAAGCACAAGACATCCAACATCCACACAAATGTTGCAAACCACCTTATTGACCTCCAAAGCCTTTCTTTATTCCAACAAAAGTATTATAATAGTAGTACAATAGCAAGCTTAGCCCAAACTCTCATTAACCAATGAGGGAGGGGTCACCATGCTTAAATAGGAGAGGGGTGCATTTCCCAACGAGGGAGGCACACATGATGAGCCATTTGGGAGAGTGGATGAGTGCCACATCACAAGTAAACTCCAAGCAAGTGCACCACATGTCAACCCAAGTGAGCGACAGGATGCCACATGTGAAGAGGGAAGGTGCGTCTGTCCTTGGGATTGGCACCCTCAAGGAGAGTGAGCCACATCTCAAGAGAGGCCGCACCTCCTCTTTGGGATCTCCACTGTGTCAAGTCAACTAAACGCTAACTCACTCACAACTCACCTCAAGTTCCACTAACTAGCAGTGAGGGAGAGTTAGACTGGAGACAAGCCAAAAACATGTTTTCAACATGTTTCCTTAAAAATAGGGAGCTGATTTATTCACCTTTTTGAGGAAATAATTGA
>SNQJ01S0185304.1:6966-18750 GCA_010110895.2 Picea sitchensis | reverse complement strand
GTGGGATCGTTCAAGTCTGTAAAAGTCTCACACACTGACTCTGAAGAACCAATGTTATCAAAACAACACCTATAAAGAGGCGGCTCCACGTTTCTAAGCAGAAGACTGAAAATTCCTCTCAATCGATGAAGTGGACAGTCTATCACCCTAGGTCAGAGACCCAAATCCATGACTGACTAACTCACTATAGAAAACTAGGGATCACAGAGCACACACTTAAAGTTCATAAAGGTAAATCAAGAAAACGACTAACTAGTTGGAAGAACAATTACACCAACCAACATTAGAGCAACTTATCGGTGCAAGTGAAACTCGAATACAGAAGCACCCTTTGGGTATAATCTGCAAAGCATGGCCCAATGTCTACCCTAGGTACTATGGTATACCCCCGCGGTCACCTATGTAAGTCCCTAGAAAGATAGGCAACTAGGTTGCCAGCGCGCAAATAGTCATCAGGCGGGTATAGTCGACAGTCGGGTAGACCACAATGAGCAGGGTATCAAGCCCGAAACCTATCAAGGGTGTCGAAAGAAAGTGGTCCGGAAGACAACTAAGGACCTCGAATGGATTCGAGACCCATGAAGCTCCATGGAAAATGAAATCGATGAAATCCTGAGACAAGCCCTCTATATGTGTTCTCCACTACGATTGGTTCGACTTTGGAGGGGTTATCTCTGATACCTTTCTGCATGCAACCTCATGTTTATCCCCTGTGTTAGAGATGGGTCCCAGATAACTTTCATGATACTAGACTTTAACACTCCCTAGCATAGACTCTTATGCATGTTTTTCATCCTTGAAGAGTTTCCTCTCCAACCTAAATCAAGGCTCTAGACTAATCTAGTTGATGGACCCTACAAACATAAAGTCTAGTAAATTTTAATTAGTGTTCCTTTTACTTGCTTGATTTACTCAAAAAGGGTACGATAGTGAAATTGATGTTTTTAAGACTCTTGCAGAAAAAATAAATGATAAGAACACTAGCAAAGAACAATTATCTTTCTTATTTTCTTTTTGAAATAATTTTAAAATTAGAAGAAAACACAACACTATGCTAATTTCTTTTTCTTTTTCAAATAACAATGCAAAGAAAATGGCAGGAAAGAAAGAGATCTAACAAATTAAGGTTTTTATTATTTTCTTCCAATCACAACATAAATAACAAAATATTCTAAAAGAAACTGATGAATGCACGATTCATGGCCCCCCCCGGCCATGAGGGGGAATTTTTTGTTAAAATGCAACTCATTTTTCTTAAAATTTTAAGCTAAAAATAAGTTTAAAAAGCTAAGAAAAAAAAAAATATTTTAATGAAAAAGAAAGATATGTTGTAATCAGACTTAAGTTGTCAACTGCTATGACAAAGACCAAGATTAAATGAAGGAAATCCCTGAGAGGTATAACTCTTGATAAGAAAGTGGACGATTGCCTCTCCTTAAAAAAAAAAATTCTCAACAAGCATGTTGCTGACAGTTTAATAGCCATCATGTGCACGCAAGTTATGTAAGGTCAGAGCACGTGTACATGCATGCAGTCCTTATTCAGACTGCGTGTACCTCTGCAACTCATCAAAAAAATAAAAATACAAGTAATCAAGCACTGGCAGAGATTACTGATATTGAGAACCAGAATCTCTTGAAGACTCAGAAACTTACTTTGACAGAAAAAGAAAACAATTCAAGGAAAATTTCATAGAACAAAACTAATCCGAGGTGAAACCTAAGCTACAAAATGCAAAAAATAGAGACTAGAATAAGTTCCAGAAAACCCTTGAGAAGGATCACTTCTGACAGGGGAGAGGATGACTACCTCCCTAAAAGAAATTTTCTGAAATCATACACGCGACTGACACTGCCTCAGCTAGCGTGTACACACGAGTTGTGTGAAGGTAGGGCATGGGTACACACATGAAGACCTTATACAGGATGCATGTACCTCTGTGGGTCCCATAAAAAAAAATGCAGTCAAGCAAAGAAACAGAGATAACTGGTATGGAAGACCAGAATCTATGTTAGCTCAAACTTTTGTAGAAACTTTAAAAACAAGGAATGAAACCAGTTTTTAAAAATACCTAAGAAAAAATATTCCCAAAAACCATAGAGATCCCCAGTATGGTCGCCAACTCTGTTGTGGGTGGGAAATCCCTCCTATGAAGCAACACTAAGGGTTTTATCATGCATGCATAAATGACCTAAAGATTCTTACTTTTTACCATCATCCCATGCCTAAGCCCCATTACTCATATGTAAATGCAAGGCTCAAGAGATTAAGTTGACGTACCTTATTTTTCATGTTTTGATGTCGATCCCTTTTCGCGCTTGTTCGTTCTTTGAATGCAACTCTCTTCCCAATGCTGACCTGCATTCACTAAAGACAAACAAAGAACTCCACATGCATTTGATCTATGAACTAATAGGTTAGAGATTTAATCAATCATACAATCAATATTCCAATAATGAAAATCTCATATGGCGGGACGGGAAAAGCAATTATTTTATTAACTTCACAATGATACCTTACAATGATAAAGTTGGCCACTGCTCCTCGATCTTGGTCTTGGGCTCTTCTTCCACTATCTTCCAACTGCTTTTCTCTATACTTCTCTTTGCATAAGGATGGCTAAAGGTTGGGACAAAGGGAATGCTTAATCAATTATAGTTTCTTTACTATGATTCTCCTCCTTTCGAATGGGACCCCTAAACCTTCTTTTATAGGCTAGAAGAAGCTAGGTATTTGGTCAAGTGATCGACCATGCATGGTCGAAAGATTTAGTTAACTTACCCAAAGCTATGTGTTCTGTCAGCAACGTTCCTTTTTCCGTGCTTTTGTAGGTACACATGGGTTGTCTTGGGTCAGCTAGCATGTACATGCGTGCAATAATGGAGCAGGGCACGTGGGCCTTTATAAAAGGGGTTTTTAAGAAGAGTTGTTCAGCAATGTTTTGGCAAAGAAGGAATCTGAGATGGCCTGATGCCAGGTAAGCATGTCTGGTGCAAATTAGGGTTATAACAATTCTCTTGAGACATTCAACAACACTGAATCTTCTAGGCAGAGTCGAATAGTACTCCTTTTCCTTCTGTCCAACTTCTCCCAATATTCCTTCGACATACCAATAGGTGGTGCACTAGTAGTTTGTGTACTAGTAGACTATTTGATAGTAGACTGTGTACTAGTAGGTTGTGTACCAGGATCCACAATGATCTATTGTTCTTTGTCTACTAGAATGTCCTCCATCTTGAGCTTCCATAGATCAAAGTTTTTACCATTGAACTTATCTATCTTGATTCTAGAAGAGCTCGCCATTCCTATTTCTACACTCGAATCACCACTGCAAAATATCCCTCTAAACCCAGATTTATCACAGACCCAAGATAAAATTTATATATCAAGACCGAGCCAAACCCTCGGCAACAAAGGCGTCCCCTGAAGCCAAAAATGAGCTCTGATACCACATGTAATTTTTAAACCTATGAAGTAAGGCAATGCATACATATTCTTAAGGAAAACAAAAATTAATCAATGGCTCATACACATAGTACACAAAGATTTACGCTGGAAACCCTTAACTGAGAGAAAACCAGCCTTCCTTGGTGTCGCACATTTCAACTCTTCATTTTATTAATTTCACCATTCACCATACAATATAAACAATGTTTTAGGTATTTTGTAGCTACCAAAACCCTAATCCCTTAATTCGAGATTAATTTAGAAATCCAGTAAAAATAGAAAAAATCGTCAGATGTAGTTGTCGAATCTGACATGCCCACACACACACATGCAAAGAATATAACACATGCCCAACAATGGTGGTTGTTGACCATATTTCCAAATATGTTCATTTTTGTGCCTTACCACATCAATTTAACCCCTCAGTTTACAAAGTCTTCCTTAACCATATTTTAAGGTTGCATATCATGCCCACTTCCATTCTCTCTTATCAAGACCCTATCTTTTCAAGAAAATTTTGGAGTGAGTTGTTTAAACTATAAGGTACCAATATGAACATGATAATTTCATATCAAACCCAAACACATGGTAAAACGATTGTGGTCAACAATTTCTTAGAAACTTATCTGTGATTTTTTTCTTATAAAAAATCACACCAATGGGAACAATGACTTCCCTTGCATAATGGTGGTACAAATACCTCTTATCTGTTGTGAACCAGAAGCATAAAAAACATAGATTAAAAAATATTTCAAATGTTGAACAAGATGAAATCAACAATGACACAAATTAACATGACGATTTTACGTGGTAAAACCCTATACAGGGAAAATTCCATGGGATAATGATATTCGGTTTATTTATCATTCAAGGGAGATATTACATCAATTAGGCTAGGCTTACATACACTCAAAATCTTAAGACTCTCTCTTCCTCTACGTATGTACATGAATTTGTAGCAAATCTAAAACAATTACATTGAACCAATTACATTAATGTGGATCCACAAATTCGGTGATTTGTTTAAAAAAATAACTAACGAAAGGAGCCACTAAATCTGCTACAATCCACACAATCATGGGAAATTGGTTGGAATATCTCAACAATCTTGACCTTGACAACAATTTACCTAAATATCATGTCCATTTTATTCATCACCTATGTTGCAAGCCAAGAGAATCCAAACATAATTTCAACTTCTCTAATAACATGGGTTTCATGAATACATCTGTATGACTTGCTCGATTGTTTATTTTCTCAAGGATCGCTCTGCCTCCAACATGTATTCCAAAACAATGCTTTGGGACATTTGTTAAGTTAGATCTCATATTATCCAAAACACCTACAAAATCTAAATTACAATTACCACAAACTAAACCATTGAATCCATTATAGGTGACACTTGTGCCTTTAAAACACTGAAGCACCCATTTCACTGCTTCACATGAATTTTCCATGTGTTTGAAAAACATCAAGTGAATTTGAAATACCTAGTATTAACTAGTTCATCGCATACAAAAAACCTCCTACTGAATTGACATGAGACACAACATTTTATTCAATATAAACATGACCTAAACTTGAAGAAAACTTATAATGGAAAGAAACAGGGATATTAACAAGTTTTAGAATGATCATATTGAACTTCAACCACAACTTACCATTATTACAGTCTCTGTGTACCTCTGTGCTCATTTGTTTTTTTTCTTATCCTTGATCCTTTATCTGAAATTTCTTGTCCAACTAAGCCTTTATCTCACTGAAATCAACCATGATTCACCTTGGAACAAGCATATCATTAGAAAATATCATCAGGAAATTGAATGTACTATAAAAAGTATAGTCATACCTACCCCTTGAAAAATTTTGGCTCACCATGAAGGATTCAATCCTCTTGTATAGTTTCCTGACTAGACCATACAATGAATTCTATAGCATGCAAAACAATATACCATTTTGATATTGAAATAACCCTTCTGGTTTTTCAATACATATTATGACTTTGTTAATGATGATCTTGTGGAGAGTAGGATCCCACACATTAAATCCCTTTACACCACCATCATAACTAGTAGAGATATACAACAAGCATAAAATCAGAAACAAAGATCCTAAGTCTGAAAGAAACTTACATTTATGCAACTGTTTCTTGCTCATATCACCTTGTTTCTTCTGCCATAAACAAGAAGATCCATCTGTCACCCCATATGATACTTTAGTACTACCTTCTAGCTTTTAAAGATTATCAATCTTCATTGCTTTCATTAATACTAAACTTCCTTTCGAAACTTTGAGTGCTCCACCTTGACTAGCATACTTATGACCACTAGAATCCAAAATCCATAATGAAATCAAATTTGACTTAAGCTCAGGTACATATCTAACATCTGTTATTTCTCTAACAATACCATCGAACATCCTGATTCCAATACTGCCAACCCCAACAATTTTACAGGGAATATAATTTCCCATAAACACTACTCCTTCATCAATAGACTGGTAAGCAATGAACCAGTTTCTATGTGATAACATATGGTGGGAGGCACCCGAATCTAACATCCATTCTTCCTGATATTGTAAGCTACTAGAAATATATAAAACTTCATTGATCACACCTGAATTTGTTGTAGCCAAATTTTCTTCTTTCATAGATTTCTCCTTGGATTCTTTTCTTTTCCCGCAATCTTTCTTGAGATGCCTAGTATTTCCACAGTACCATCATTTTTCTCTACCCTTTCTTCCTCTTGACTTAGATTTTGAATAATTTCTCTCATATTTCTCTTTGGGAAGACCTATGATCACCATCACCTCTGAAGTTGAGGTTTCTTGACTATATTTTCTCTTGATCTCCTCAACCAACAAAGCTCCCACAACAGAGTCATAATCTAAAACATTTGTTGAGATAAAAATTATAGAGTTAGCTAAACTATCCCAAGACTCATGAAATGAACACAATAGTGTAATATCCATTTATCTTCATCCTCGAGTTTAACTTCCATACTAGTAAATTCAATTATAAGGGTATTAAAGGTATTTAAATGATCTACAATTTTTGTACCTTCTTTCATTCACAAACTGTATAATTTCTTCTTCAAGTAGATCCTACTTGTCAATGATTTCTTCATATACATGATTCCCATCTTGTTCCATAACCTTATTGGTATATCCTCTCCTATGATATTAAACAAAACTTCATGTGTAAGACATAGACGAATGGTATTGAGTGTTTTTTCTTTCAGTTCATCACATTCCTCATTTTTCATGCTTGTCGATTTCTTTGTCCTTCCCACCAACCCCTTTTGCAACCCTTGTTTCACCAACAGATCCTACATCTTAAGATTCTAGAGCTCAATTTTTTTTTTCTATTAAATTTCTTGACTTCAAACTTCAAACTCTGCACCTTAGCCATAAAGACAAGCCCTCAAAATGCTCACCAACCAAACAAAATCATTTTTCTCACACTCAACATCCAGTTCATAGTCAATCCCTCTACCAATTTTCTACTCAGATAGGAATAACATTCCCCCTCTCCACTTTAAGAGGATGGCGTTGACTTAAGCTTCACAGTGTCTACCACTTTTGAGACTGGTGCTCCTCTAAGGCTACCTAGTTGGCGCCATCGTAGATAATGGTGTTTATTCAATGTGGAAGGGGATTTCCACCTTTCTCTCTGATCCCTTGGCCTATATTCAAGAGCGTCAATGTTTGGAAATTGGACTATCATAAGTTTGGGAGTGTCAACATGCCCCTAACACTTCCTAGGGAGAACTAGTTTACAAAAAAATCACTAGATTAATGCTCATTGGTCATGAAAATGTTTGGGATCCTTAGTACTTTGATCTACTTGCCTATACCCACCAGAACACATCCAAAGGTTCTTTCACTCACAAAGATCTCCAAAATTCATCCTGTCTTCACTTGCTACACCAACTATGATACCACTTTTTGTGCAGCTGAAGCATAAAAAAATAGATTAAAAAATATTGCAAATGTTGAACAAGATGCAATCATCAATCACGCAAATTAACACAATGATTTTACGTGGTAAATCCCTATACAGGGAAACATCCACGGGACAATGATATCCAGTTTATTTATCATTCAAGGGAGATATTACATTATCCATACCAGTATTACATACACTCAAACTCTCTAGACTCTCTTTGCCTTTATGGACATACATGGATTCGTAGCATCTCTCAAGGAATTACATAGATTTGATTACATTAATGTGGATCCACAAATTCGATGATTTGTTTCAACAACTAACTAAACAAAAGAAGCCACTAAATCTGCTACAATCCACACAATCGTGGGAAATTGGTTGGCATATCTCAACATTATCATGGAGCTACTAAAATGACCCCATATGAAGTTGTTTATTCCCAAAAACCGTTGTCAATAACGTTATATTTACCATGCACCTCCAAGTTTCATGTAGTGGATAACAAATTCCACACTAGAGAATCTATTATCCACATAATGAAGGACAATTTGGTTATGGATAGAAATAGAATGGATAAATAAGCCAACCAACAACACTTTGAACATTCCTTTGTATTATGGGATCATGTGTTTCTATGGACACTATGATATCACAATGCATTGGACAAGTGGCTTTTAAATTAGATTTTCCGACCCACTACAATATTCTAGTATTACATGTGTCTTTTCTAAATAAAGTCATGGGATCAAAGTGTAAGGTGAAAATAAAAATACCAAAACTTGATGAAGAATTATCCATTTGGCTTTAGCTAAAAGAAGTATTGGATATGAGAGAGTGTCAATTGCACTAGTGCATGATCTATGAAGTATTGATCCAATGAGAAGACATGTTACTCAAAGATGCCACTTGGGAACCAATAATCATTCTACAACAATTTACTCATCTTCATCCTTGAGAAAAACACTCCTTTTGAAGGGGAGATACTGCCAAGGTTCTAACCTAACCTCCCTACTTTAGTCTACCTATGTGTCAATCAATTTTTGTATGTATCCTTTCCATTTGAATAAAGGCCATTAGATAGTAGCGAATAGTTATTTAATGTAAAGGGCTCTACTTTATAAGGCCCACTAGGTAATTGGTACCCATTAGTGATGGGAAACCAAGTAGTTAGGGTTTTTCTATGGAAAAATTGTTTAAAGAGATAGGAGGCTATGGAATTCTTGATTTGCATTGTTGTATTTGAAGCTTTTCTCAATGAAAGGTTACCTCTCCTTAAGAGGCAAGTGAACATTGTTTTCCTTTTTCTGATTATCATAATAAAAGGGAATGTTTTCATATTTCGTCTTATTGTCTCTTGTATCTTGTTTCTTGTAATTATATTATTTGTATACTTGGATGTATTTCAATTTTAAGGGTTAAGGAATACTACATTCCTTATAGAGGTAATGTGTGGCAAGTCTAATCTTTATTCATGACCCATAATCTTTGTAATATTCATAAAGACTCTGAATCACTTGATTTTCTCCCCTAATATTCCCATATCTATTGAAAAAACCTCATAATGGATCACTTTAGAGGACCCATGTGGTGGATCAAGGCCTTGGTCATGGCCCACAAGCCCTAAAATCTTCCTTTAGGTCATAATTCACTTATTTGTATCCTTAAACCATGGTCAAATCCCTAAGGCCATCCCTTATGTACACAAATCTTAATGGTGTTCATAGTCTACTCTCATCTAGAAGCATGTGTGGTGGTGCATATAATTGTTCATGGACCATAAGCCCTAAAAGTTCTTTTTTTGGATAAAATGTCCCCATGTTTTCCTCCTTCAATATAAAAGTACCTAATACCCATCCCTAGTTAAACAAACCCACCTAATGGTGGCCATATCGCACTCATATGATACATATTCCCTCTAAAATAATTATGTAGTGGATTAAGGCCACATTCTTGGTCCCTGAGCCGTAAAAAATTTATTTAACACCTGAGACCCTTATTTTCCATCAAATATCATGGTCAAGTCCTCAAGACTTATTTCACATGTGAAAAGCCTCCTAATGGTTCCCATATCCAACTTGTAAGACAAATCTTAACTTAAGAGAGATTAAGTGGTGTTTTTGTACATTTCTCGTGTACCCTAAGCCCTAGAAGCTTTATATAAGATCCAAGTCCCTTTTTTTTTTCCTTGAATATGGTAAAGGTATCAAGACCCATTCGTCATGTACAAAACCTTCTAATGATACTCATATCACACTTGTAATCCAAAGATACCATCATGAGATATTATGAGTTGGTTCAGTGCCTCATTAATGGAACATGAGCCCTATAGCATTATTTTCAAGCCTAATGGACTATTTTCCTCACTAGAAAAAGGTCAAGGCACAAAACCTCATAATGGTTCTCATATCCTAGTCATAAGACAACGATTCCTTTTAAGGGCATATGTGGTGGTGTAAAGTGTTGCTCATGATCCATAAGAACTAGAAGCTTCCTTTTAGTCCTATTTTATTTATTTCACTACCCATACCAAGCTTTAGGCCTTATATCCCTTCTCAGTGTGAAATACATCTTAATGGAACTGATATCCCTCTTATAGACTAAATATCCTCTTTCAAGGGTCTATGTCATGATTCTTCACTATATATGAGTTGGTTCAGAGGGTGGTTCATAGCCATATGCATTTCCCATTAGTATAAGAGAAGCAACTTTTAGGGAGTAAAATGCATACATATTATCTTTTAGAGAACCATTTTATCTAAATGTGATTTTTCGTATTCAACATAATGTAGATGCAATATGAAATATATGCACATTAATAGTGCAACCACATTTTCTAAAGACACACTCATTTTGGATAACTTTTTTGTGTATTCTTTGATTGGTATATTCAAGAGATCTAAGACTATATAAACATAACACCTTCACCTTTTTAAATAGCATGTATCAATTTTCTATAACTAGAACATAAAAGCATTTTTTATTAAATTCATTCTTCCATAGCATGTACCGGTTTTCTATAACTAGAACATAAAAACAAACTTCCACTATCGGGTTATTTTGTGCATGCTCCATCTGTACAACTCCATAGAGCACCACTTGTAATTGTGAATGATGTGGATATGTGCCTACAACCCTTTCTATTTGTGCAACAATTTCCAGGTCTTGCATATGTTTCATAAATTCTCCAAAGAAGGAAGATGTCTCTAACTTTTCCACAGCCAATTCTACGTTCTTGACTATTTTTTGAATTCTTATATTATATTCTACAACTGAGTTAGAGACATCCTCCATAGTTTCCATTCCAAAGATATGGAGTAATGAAGAAAACCATAAGATCAATAAAAATCAAGAGTTCAAAGCCTTGAATCTGACAAAATTCGTGAGCATTGGCCAAATTCTGAAAACAACAGGGAAAACTCTAATACCCTTCTCACTATTCAGAATGAATAAATAGATTACACATGTTACAAAAGAATCCAATGGATCTCTAACTGATCTTCAGTAAATTAAAGTTGAACTCGAGCTAACTAGAGCATCATAAATGCAACTAACTCCTAAATGACATACCATCATAAATGCAACTAACTCCTAGCATCATAAATGCATTGAATCCATTTATACATTAAAAATAAAATTTAAATAACAAAAAATTGCAAATTCACCAATAATTACATAACTAAATTCCAATAATAATAATAATAATAATAATAATAATAAATATTGNCACTATCGGGTTATTTTGTGCATGCTCCATATGTACAACTCCATAGAGCACCACTTGTAATTGTGAATGATGTGGATATGTGCCTACAACCCTTTCTATTTGTGCAACAATTTCCAGGTCTTGCATATGTTTCATAAATTCTCTAAAGAAGGAAGATTTCTCTAACTTTTCCACAGCCAATTCTACGTTCTTGACTATTTTTTGAATTCTTATATTATATTCTACAACTGAGTTAGAGACATCCTCCATAGTTTCCATTCCAAAGATATGGAGTAATGAAGAAAACCACAAGATCAATAAAAATCAAGAGTTCAAAGCCTTGAATCTGACAAAATTCGTGAGCATTGGCCAAATTCTGAAAACAACAGGGAAAACTCTAATACCCTTCTCACTATTCAAAATGAATAAATAGATTACACATGTTACAAAAGGATCCAATGGATCTCTAACTGATCTTCAGTAAATTAAAGTTGAACTCGAGCTAACTAGAGCATCATAAATGCAACTAACTCCTAAGTGACATACCATCATAAATGCAACTAACTCCTAACATCATAAATGCATTGAATCCATTTATGCATTAAAAATAAAATTTAACTAACAAAAAATTGCAAATTCACCAATAATTACATAACTAAATTCCAATAATAATAATAATAATTATTAT
>SNQJ01S0185303.1:8586-18750 GCA_010110895.2 Picea sitchensis | reverse complement strand
ACATACCCTGTCACCCCATGACATCATTTCCACATTCTCCCATAAAGATCACATCTCATTACTCTGTCAGTCCTTTCACCCTATTACAAGTCCCTTCACCATGGTCAAAGTCCCAATCGACTCCCTCCACGTCACTCAGTCATATTTTTCATTCATTTTCACCTGCCATCTCACGCTCCAAATGACCCATTGGTAATTTATTACAGACTAACCTATCTGTTAACCTGTTGAGCTGTCTCCCGTGCCCAACGAGTAGCCGTTTGCTCAAAACTACCTTCACCCTTCATTTACCCTGTTGCCGCACCAAAGAGTATTTTTCCCCGTTTCCTCTCCGTTTCAGTCAATTGTCCAAAAGCCATAGTCATCCCCGCTAACTTTTTGTTTTACTTGCAGGTATTTCGACAGTGATGGCACCAAAATTAAAAAAAGAAAAAGTTCAGAAAAATCCTTTCCTCCCGCCTCCTGTCGATCTCGACGGGATTCATTTGGCCGATAAAGATGATTTAATCAAAGATACCAGATGCAAATTTGACTTCGTAGATTTTCAGTCATGGCTAAAGGACATTTTCTTGGACTAGAGTGATGAAATTGGACTCTGGGAATCAAACCTTGCCCTGTATCTTTTCCCCCAGGTTAACCATTTCACAGAATTCACTCTCAAATGACAAGCCCATTACATTCCCGACCAGAGAGCTGTAGTATCTTCATCCGGAGAGAATCTATTTTTTATTACACTTGAAGTCATTGATCAGGTGATGCAGATACCTAGAGATGAATCCAGATCCCCTTTAAACGTTGAATTCATCACGGAACTATACTAGAAACTATCATTCCCCCAAAGAGCTCATATTTTCGAGCTTTTTCTCCCATAGGTCGCTCAGCTCCCCAGGAAAAATCCCCTGTATCCTTCCTCCCTATTCTTAGTGAAGGGAAACCAGTTCATATTGTTGCTTTATGCTCTATTGGGGTATTTTTCTGATTAATGGGTGGATGAACCCATATTGGGTTTCCTATCCATTTTCTCCACCGATGAGAGACCCACCACTCAGTTCGACTACAACACTTTCCTGGTGGACAATATTCATGAACAATTCTTGAATTTTGCCACAGAGGGCATGTTCTGGTAATCCTCAATACTGGTGTACCTGTTCACTTTCTTTCAAGTGGACAAATTCTCCTTCTCAATGAAAAATATGGACAAATACAGAAGGCTGCAGGTGGTAACAGCTTGTTCCTCACTACTAAGGCAAAATTCTACAGAATTTAGTTTCAAATAGTTTATCGAGCAGTTTTACCATCTAGTGGTGAGCATGCTCAGTGGCATACCCGAACCAAGAATAAACGAGCAGATTCAAAGGATCTTACACCTCTCAGATCTTGCTAAAACTGGCGATTGGTATCTTTACCAAAACCACACTGAGATCAGAGTTTATGGATGGGAGTTGGCTCCATACAAACTTCCCAAGTACCTACCAGTGAGGATATTTTCTCTGGGGTACATAAGGCAAATGATTATCTCAGATGACATACATTTCGTGTCTTTGAAAAAGAAGTAGCAGCTTAAAATTAAAGGGAAAATAGGATCTTTCATCTTCAATAGCCGAGGTGCCGGAGAGGAAGCAGACAGATTGCTAAAATAAATGAAGTTGTAGGTCAGTTTCATATGGCACTATGACCCATGTGGGATAATTTCAAGATGAGGATTAAAAATAAAAACATTCCATAGAAATAGAAAATTTCGCAAATCAAACAGAATGGGAGCTGAACACTCTGGTTGAAATAGAATAGCAAGACCCTTCGGTCACTGTCTCACAGACGACTACACCACAGGTTCCCAAAGAGAAAAGACAGAGGAAGGATACCTCACCTTCCATCACCGAAGTCTTGTTTGAATATTTCCAATTACACACCCGAAGGCCAAAAACCAGTCATGCACCTGACACGGCTGGTGAAAAGGGAAGCCAATCCACTACAACTATGAAGGATGATTGGTCACTTCTTGGCACAAACAACAAACATATAATTTCTACAGTTTTTCCCAGGAAACCCACAGATACTCCACCAGTCAACCAGCCGAGAAAAATAGCACCAAAATTGAGTGTTTTTTAGAAGTACGATATGATAAAAAAAAAAATCAGACACTGAACAACAGTACTTAAGCTCAGTTATGGAAGAAAACATCAACTACACAACATAGACTGTTGTCTGCATTCGATATTGAGAAGGGTAGAATGCACATGGTGTTTCTGCAAGCACAGGTTCCAGACCCGAAAGTAATCACTGATTACAAAAGGGCAACATTCAAATTTCAGACTAAAGATGTGCATCTTGCTGATCAAATGGATCTACACAGGAAAACTGGAGAAATGGTTTTCTCCACGTTGGCAAATGCTTCTACTGCTGCCTCTAAGTTACAGGTATCTCTCAGCAATGTCCAAACATAACTGAAATTAGAAAAGATATCATCCTTTGCAAAGGATAACAGAATTAACACATTGGAAGAATTGGTCCTTAAGATCGGTTATGATCCCTCGAATGTGAAAGCAGTCAAGGAGATGTTTAAAAGGAAAAATGATGATATAGCATCTCTAAGGAAACAATTGAAACTGCAACCAACAGAAGATTCATAGGCAAACGAGATAGCTGAGACAAAAGGGGAAAAGGATGAGATGCTCAAGTTGATCATGGAGTAGAATGCACAGTTGAAGGAGATGGAAGCAGAATTGGAAAAACTATTGAAAGAGAAGGAACAATCAAAGCCCATGGAGGTCATTCCATTTAGCATAGTTCCACTCATAGGAGTAAGCACAACATTTGTAGTATAAATTCGCTCAGCAACTCCACTGACAGCTTTGGAGAAGACAGTAGAACTGGAAAAATCAATGGAATAGATGAATTTGCAAGAGTCAAGATTAGAAGAGTTAAAAGGGAGCTTGAGAACCTTCAGGAACTCAAGTCTTCTTACAAAGACAACTACTCCAAGGAGAAACAGACATCAGACAAGCTCAAATAGGAATTGCAAGAGCTTCAAAAGAAACTAGTGGCAGGCAAAACACTTGTTGAGGTCAAGGAAACTGTCTGGATGGATATCACCAAATCCATAAATGAAATATGGCCTATGTTACAAATCATGTTCGAGCAGAATGAACTAGTGTAAAGAAGAAAGCAAGTGATTGAAAAGATAAGAGGAGAATTGGGAGAGATGCCCGTAGAAGCCACTAAGATAATTAAATTGTTGAATTAAAAAACCAGAGAAGAGTTAGAGGAGTTGAAAATTGAAGATAGGACATAAACCATCCTCGAGGTCAAGAGGGTCCTGACCAAGAGAGGATTTATGATACAACTGGAGGAAAAGGTTCAGGCTATGGACATAGGAGTGAAAAGGTTTTTCAACAAAATTGAAGCTCTGCAGAAGAAAGGCCTCCTTGGTTTAAGGGTCATAAATGACAAGTTAATGACATTGTCTGATTATAAAAGGAATCTAGCCACTATGGCTAATGATAGTTCGAAGTTCTCGAGAATACAGGGTAGTATCACAGGCAAGGTGTTTTTAGAATCTTTCCAGTTAGACATCAGTATACATCACGAGATCCAGTACATTTTCATCATCAATCCAAATTTTTCGAAATATACGAAGATGGATGAAGTATACCGAAGATTTCTCAAAGCCAACATTCCCAACAACCTTCAATAGGAAGAGTTATTCAATCTAATCAAGTAGGTGATGAGGTGTCCAAACCTAGTCAGCTACCCATTCAAACGAGGTCGTGTAGAGGCCTCACCAACAGTTCACCACAGAAATCAACATGAAGTTTCAACACATCATCAAATAGTTTCCTAAATTTTTGTATCTTGTTAAGTTAGTTAGCTAAATTTAGATTTGCCACATCCTGATCTTTAATGACAGGATTTTATGTAATTTTGATTATAATTATTTCAACCTTTGAAGTACTAAGGGTTGATCTTTATGCCCTGCAAGCTAAAAAGACTGTAATTTTTATCAAGAGATCTTCCAGTAATACAAAGAGACGTTTCACAAGATTCTCGTGTGTTATTCATTGGTGATGTTTTCTTTTCTATGTTAAATGCTATTCTCGCTCAATTGTCATATTGTTTTCTAATCTAATCTTTTAAAAGTAATGCATGTTGCAGTATTTATCTTTGTATGCCCTGTTTCGGCTTTGAAAGATCTTTATGTTTATCTTTCTGATATTATAGTGAAGAAATTCTTAAATGCTTCTTTTCTTTAATTGATATTCTCTTATTTTCTTCCATTCATCACTTTACTGCTAAAGAATCCATTGAATGCATTATATTTCCCTGTGAAAAGAATCTTTATTTTCTATTTAGATTTATATCTTTATAATACAAACCCCATAGCCCAATGGAAGTGTAAACTCTTTTTAGCCAACTTAACAAAAACAACAACAAACCTTGTCAATCTTATTTCATTTAACTAGCCTAATATATTAAAGTTAAAACATAGGTAAATGATATAGAGAGATCCCTCTCCGAAACCGGTAGGGCTAGATTCCAGTTTCGAAGTGGTTGGATAAAGTTACCTCTTGTAAATTTCTTATACTCTGACAAACTCTGGGAATTTACAGAGCGATAACATAGTGGCGACCACACTGGGGAACTGAACAAACTTTCAACCCCACATTTTCTTTTTCCTAGAAGAAAACTTTGTTTCTGAAACAAATTATAAATTTGAGAAAGAAATAATGTTCAGAGGTTGTTAAAAGCTTGTACATATTAATTTCAGACTCATAAAACTAATATATATATATATATAAATTTAAAAAAAAAAATCTGGCTCCTAAAAAAGCTTATACTCGATCCCACCTAGACCCAGAACCTACAATAGCAACTGATAATCCATAATAGTTACTCAGAAAGAATACCATTGCAGAAGCTTCAGGGAGTCATAATCCCCTTCTCTTCTAGAGGAACTTGTTGCCCTATAAGATCTCGACTTCAACACAATCTTTGAACAAAGCCTGTTTAGAACGAAATCTGATAGCTTTGTGACTGAAACCATTTTACATCCAGCTTCCCTGCAACCCCAGACCCATGAAGTACTATCTCCCACTGTAAAACCTAAAACCATTCAGTTTGTGCTAGCTAGTCCCTCATCCCCCTCATTTCCTACCATCACCCAACCTATCATCCAGGTTGTTGTCTCACCTCCTCCACCTATCATGGCATCCATATATGCTTCCTTGGTTTTGGCCACACCTCTACACGCTATGCCCCAAGATTATCAAACGAGACTTCCATAGTTTGATGGTACAGGACCCTTGAACGCACAACAACACATTGATAAAATGAATGACTATTTTGACCTGTAGGAAGTAGATGAAGTTGATGTTCAAATGAGACTATTTGCACAGAGTTTGACTGGTGATGTTAAGAAATGGTACAAAGGCTTACATGATACCTCAGTGCTTGACCTTACAGCGTTTCAAATAAGTTTTCTGGATAGATGGGAGGTAAATAAAAATCCTCTCCAGATCTTGTTAGAATACAAAAACATCAGAAGGAATCAAGGTGAGACAGTACAAGACTACTCCACCCGCTTCAACAATTTGTACAATGTGATTCCAGCCAATATTAAACCTCCACAAGGTTTGGCATTGATAAAATTCCCTGACAGTTTCGGCGTTTATATGTCTTATCAATTAAGAGAAATAAACTCCACCACCCTAGAAGACATGCAGAAAAGAGCAATAAGTGTAGAGGCCAACCTATTGGCTAAAAGGGCACGGTAGCTGATGGAGAGGAGAGTCACAATTAAAGAGGAACCTTCCACATCTTCTTCCAATTCCAAATTTAATTCCTTAGCTAGATAAATGGAAAGGATGATGGAGAGACTCACTGTATCCAAAAGAAACCCTCCTAGAGAAAACCAACCAGCTCCTCAAATTCAAAATCCTAACTTTAGAAGAAGTCCTTCTGAAATCAGGTAGAGAGATCCTAGGGATCAAAGAGAACAGAGGGGTCCTGATCAACAGATCAGACCACCTCTACAGGAAAATTATGCTGATGAAGGTGAGGAGATAATCGAAGAATTAGAGGACACACACATAAACCTCATGGGCATTCACGATAACGAAGCCATTTTCCTCACTCAGGAAGAGTAAGAGCTTTTCCTTCTTTCTCAAACATAGGTGAGTGAAGAGGCTGAAGAGACTAAACAACAGGGATTTGAAAATTCCATTACGGAGGTACACAGGCAGTACAATCTACGAAGTAAAAATATAGATGAAAATTCCCCCAAAAAAGTAACCGAAACTAAGAAAACAATCGAAACCAAGAAAGCCCCTGAGCCTTCTACCAAGAAGGTCCCTGAGAAAGGTAATCTTGAAGCTCTAGCAAAAAGAAACCTTACCATTTTACAAAGATCAATGCAGATTGAGGTTTCATCAATCAACCCACCAAATACTTTTGCCTAGAAGACTATGGTGGACAAATCAGAATTGTTGATCCAAAGTAGAGAACCTACTCCTTTTAGTCTCGAAGGGGAATTAGCCAAAGTGAAAATTCCCATTCCCCTTTCTGAGTTGATGAGTAAGGATTCTTACTAATCACAGGTGATCAAAGAACTGGGCATTGAACCTGATATAGGCATGAAGGCCTTAACCGTCGGATCGACGAATCATTCAGACATGGTAAATCTCACCGATGATCAACATGAACACCTGTTTGGCCCTGAAGTTGATGGTCAGACTGACAATGGTGTTGTTGCTCCTTTTTACATCAACCATAATATACACGACCTTATTATGCATAATGCTATGTTAGATTTGGGTGCATCCCATAACCCGATGCCTAAAGCAGTGATGGAAAAACTGGGACTCGATGTCACCAGACCTTACAAGGACTTACACTCTTTTGACTCCAGCAAAGTTAGATGTATCGGATTGATCAAGGACTTATGTATCAATCTAGTTAAGATTCTGGTAAAAAGCATGGTTATGGATGTTGTGGTCGCAGACATTCCCCCGAAATATGGTATGTCGTTGTCCAGTTCTTGGGGGGGCAATTTGAAAGGTAATTTGCAGTTGGATATGTCGTATGCCACCATCCCAGTATTCGGGCAACAAAGAAAACTATACATAGAGATGCTAATGAAATATATGGTCAGTAGCCAAGAAAAGCCACATAACTATCCTCTGTACTCTACACATTTTGACCTAGATTCTTTCATCCTATATAACGGCGGTGATACGGGAGAACAAATCGCTCAGCTAGAAGAAGATACATTTGATTCGAAAGAAGGCCAAGAAATCACTGAGGCAGGAAGAAAGAAAAATGTGATAAGTGAAGAATTACCAGCAGATTTTTGGAGCATGGACTTCGATGGAGCTATAAGCAAAGAAGGGGCTAGATCACGAGTTTGGTTGCACAATCACAAATCCAGGTATTCGGAAAGCCATTCTTACAAACTGATTTTTCAGTGCACTAACAACATAGCCGAGTACAAAGCTTTGATGCTCGGTCTGAAACTACTAAAGAAGGTTGGTACCAAACAAATCATGGTAAGAGGCAATTTTGAATTAATTATCAAACAAATTAAATGTGAGTACACAGCAAAACATCCCCTCCTTAGAGCTTATAGGAATGTTGTTTTGGATTCCCTTAAATGTTTCACTGAAGATGATTTGCAGGTGATGCCCAGGGGACAAAATATTTTAGCAGATGGGTTAGCTACATCAGCAGCTACATGCAAGATACCCTTTTGTTCCACTCACCCATACACAGTGGAGGTGAAGTGCAGACCGACTATCCCAGACAACATCAGATACTGGAAGGTATTTGGGAACGATGACCAAATTGAATATTTTCTACAATGTAAAAATGATTTCGAGTGTACAAACATAGACTTAGAAAATGATGATGAAAATGTGAATAAATCCAATTTTGGAAATGGCAGTGTAAATAAAGTAGATTCAAAAGAGTTAGGTGAAGATGAGATAGAGTATGATGTTTTTCATTTAAAGAGTAATGTTTTTCCTAGGGGTTTAGTTTTGTTAGAAGACTTATGTGATTTTAATTATGTAGCTAAAAAACCTAAAATTGAAGCCAGTGGGAAAGAGGTTGAAGACATTAACATAGGGACAGAAGAGAAACCAAGGATAGTAAAACTTTCCAAATCCTTACCCCCTGAGAAGAAACTCAAATACATTGAACTTTTTAGGGAATATTCAGACGTGTTTGCATGGGGTTAGAAAGATTTGAAGTCTTATGAAAAAATCATCATACAACATAGGATCTTGATAAAATATATCAAAAACCTTTCAGACAGAAACTTAGGAGAATCAATCCCAAGTTACTTCCCCTGATAAAAAAGGAAATAAAAAAGATGTATGATGCTAAAATCATAGTTCCATTACGATTTCCCAAATGGGTTTCAAATCTGGTCCTAACCTGAAAGAAATCTGGGGAAATCAAGCTTTGTATTGATTTATGAAACCTAAATAAGGTTTCTCTAAAAGACAACTACCCATTTCCAAAAATGGACAACATTTTACAAAAGGTAATTCGATCCAATCGAATCTCCTTACTAGATAGTTTCTCAGGCTATAACCAGGTTCTCGTTCACCCACATGACTAAGAGAAAACAACCTTCACAACACCTTGGGGTACTTTCATGTACGTGAAAATGCCTTTCGGGTTGATGAACGTTGGGGCCACTTTCCAAAGAGTGATGGAAATCGCTTTTGTAGAAGAACATGGCAAATTTATTGTCATTTATCTGGACAACATAACTATTTATTCCCAATCTGATGACTAGCACTTAAGACATCTCAGACGAGTGTTTGAGAAATGTGGGAAATTTGGGATTTCTCTAAATCCTAAGAAAAGCCTCTTCGGATTAGAGGAATGTAAATTGTTGGGAACATAATATCTAAGGATGGTATTAAGATATATCCAAGAAGAATAGAAGCCATTCAGAAACTGGAACACCCAAGGAATATTAAAGAGTTACAATCTTTCATCGGAAAAATAAACTTTCTGAGAAGATTCATACCTAACTTGGCTGAGCTGCTCAGGAACATCACCAACATGTTAAAAAAGGAAACAAAAATAAAATGGGACTCTGAATCCAAAAAGTCTTTTGAACAAGTTAAACATGCACTCACACAGGCTCTAGTCTTGATTAGTCCTGACTTCACCAAGGATTTTTACCTTTTTTCTTTCGCTTGTGAACATACCATTGCAGCAGTATTACTACAGAAAAACAATGAAGGGTGTGAACAACCCATAGCCTTTTTCAGTAAATATTTAAGAGATGTTTCTTTGAATTATAAAATAATGGAGAAACAAGCTTTTGCGTTGGTAAAATCCATAAAGGATTTTAGAGTATATATTCTCCATTCCCACACCATCGCATATGTTCTGAATGTAGTAGTAAAGGACATTTTAAGCCAGGACATTCCACATGGCCGAAGAGGAAAATGGATTGCTATCATTCTGGAGTATGACATAGATATTAAGCCTACTAAATTGATTAAATGTCAAGTTCTGCCGAAGTTAATGGCTGAGTCTAATTTCCATTCTCTTGATATTAATTTCTTAGCTGCAGTAGATGAACAGGGAGAGTAGGCAACTCTAAGCGTGAAAGAGGTATTTCTGAACTCTCCATGGTACATAGACCTGATATTTGTTTTGCATAACTTACAAGCTCCTCCTAGTCTAACCAAAACTAAAGATAGGTTTTTTAAATTGAAAGCATTAAAAATTTTCATTCTGGAAGGCAATCTATATTGGAAGGATCCTGGATGTATTTTGTTAAATTGTCTGTTAAAGGATGAAGCTGACAAAGTATTGTAGGATTTTCATGCAGTAGACTATGGTGGTCATCTGATTTGGAAGACCATAGCTAATAAAATTCTCAGAGATGGGTTTTATTGGCCTACTCTATTCGTTGATGTGCATCAGAAAGTGACTTCATGTCATAAATGCCAGGTGTTCGAGGGAAAAAAGAAGCTTCTTCCTTCCCCCCTGAAAACAATCTCTGTTGAAGCTCCTTTCCAACAATGGGGATTAGACTTTATCGGAGAACTACATCCTCCCTCTTCAGGCCAGCAAAGGTGGATTCTTACTACTATGGACTATTTCACAAAATGGATTGAAGTTGTACCAAGCAGAGAAGCTACT
>SNQJ01S0185300.1:1987-18751 GCA_010110895.2 Picea sitchensis | reverse complement strand
CTTTACTTATTGTTGGCCTCCCTCACCTATTCTATATAAAGGGAGGAGAGAGTCTCTAGTTGTATCATGTAGTAAGCATGTTATAGTTCATTAAATCATTGTATATTGAAGATGAACTTGTCATGAGTCTTTGCATTTGTCTTTATGCAAGGATGAAGGAATTAGATTTTGTGTGAAAAAAAACTTAGAACAAACTTGAAGTGCTAGGGTTTGAGTCCTTGTGTGAGAAGAACTTAGTGTTTGAGGCAAATAAAATCTAGAGAATACTGGGATCACTTTGCTTAGAGATCTTGTGTGAGGTAAGCTTGGTGAAATATCAAGAGTGGACCTGTTAGTGTTGATGCTAGCTTGTTGTGGAGCCTTTGGTGTGGCTAGATAACTTTGTGGTATGCCTCACCAAGCCTTTGTATTGCCAGTTGGGGTTTTCATTGACGGTGGATACTCTAGCTAGATTTTGGATGTATTAGAGAGTCCTATCTTGTGATAAGATTAAAGGACTATCTTGTACCAATTTGTGATAAGTTGTTGGTATTTATATATGAAGTGTAATTTTCTATCCAAACTTTGTGTACTTGTAGATTTGATTTTCAACATATGTTTTCATGGTGGTTGAGTTGTTTCTAGTGATGGTTATGTATGTTGATTTAACATAACAATGAGTGTATTTTGTTGAGTGTCTTAACAAGTAAATAGAAGATAAGAGGGAAAATTTGTGGCTATAATAAATATTTTGCTATACGATATTTTTAAGACCTATTATATGTTGAGGATTGTGCCCTTAGGCTGGAAACATAGTTCCCTTGAAATACATTGTTTCAAATGTTTATTTTCTTGGGATTTCTTATGTATTTGGTTGGACATAAGTGAAATATATGTTGCCATAATTTATAATTCAGATTTATCCATAAGTCTAAAAGTTCACAAGAAATAGATCCGAGAAACCTCAAGTAAGTGAGGCAAGATTTATGAATTTGCATTAAGAATGAATTCTTGAAATTTCCACAAAATAAATGTTGACAACCAAATGAAATAATCCACCTAGGTATAGTAAGGAAACACTGCCACCTCCAAACATCAACCTACTAATGACCGGAACACTGATAATTGAAGGTACAATAACACTCTTTGAAAATAATTCTGAACAACTATCACTCAATAGGATTCTCCACCCAATCTAGTTTGAAATCAGGGAAATATTATGCATTAGAGCATCTACAAACAAGATCAGATCATGAACAAAAATTCCATCAAACATCATCCAATAGTGAAGCAATAGTCCCAGTTGATTAGTGGACTAGACATCATTCATATAAGAAAATGGTCTCTATCGATATCCTCTTTCTCTACACAATCTTATACAATGACAATACTCAGTGAATGTTACTTGTCAATATCTAGAATTTGTACTTTCTCATCAGTCGACACTCCATTGTCCATCTATGCATTAGTCTTCATCCACCAGTATATACCATAGAAACATCTCAAAAAATTCTTACAAGTCTCTACATAACCCAACACTCCATCATGAAAATAACTTAGTTAATACATTCAAACACCAATCAAACAAAACAATAGACAACATTAGTTGGTTCTTGGTAACAAGTCCTAGTTGATTAGTCAATTAGACGTCTCAATTTGGCTTTACTGATCCAAATATCAATAACATCCCCCCTTAAACACAACAATAGATCAATGCAATACAATATTTCACAAGGAAAACAATAAGGCCTACAAATAGTACAATTATCAAGCAATGTACTATCCAAAAATATCTCTATTCAAAACTTAGTTGATTGATACCTCTGATCGAAACTCAATGGATCAATACCTCTAGTTGAAACTTAGATGACCATGGTCTTCAGCTAAAACTCAATTAACCACTCCAATTGACCAACATGAATAAAGAAGACAACTACATTATTGTACAATCAATGATATACATCTGCAGGAAGCCCTTAAGTACTTGTTCAAACGTTGCCATGAATGTCATCCTTCCAACCACAATTAACCCTAGTAGTTGGTACCAGTCCAAAATTCTTTGTCTTAGGCTTCTTCTGCAAATATTTATAATAATTTCTCCCATTATCCCAAGAATTAATTTCTATAAAAATTATTGTTATGGTTATGGTGAGGATGTTTATATGGAAAAGGGTTTTGTTCCTCTTGAATACAAAGCACAAGCTTGAATTTATACTTAACATAAGGGGTACGGAATCCATACAAATCATAAATTCTTTCATTTTAAGTAACAATATCTAACTATGGAATATCACTAGTTGACTCGATAGAACCGTCAATAATGGGTTGCGCTTCCTACAACTCAATTGGATTACTTCCACCTACAACAACAAAAAATGTATTTGAAGTAAAAACACCTCCATTTGTTAATGGAGTACCATCGTATCCAAGAAATTCTCTAATTGATTTTCAAATAAGGAATAATCAGGACAATAATACCTTATCCACTTTTTCCAAGTCCACCTTATATACATCCCATCACACTCAAAAGTGAGGACCCAATGCTTCTAATATGTTTCTCAAACTCTAGAGAAATCACAACAACATTAGTTGGCAAGGCATGAGAAGATGCCACACCACCAATATCATTCTTATTATAATCAAGGCTACCAACAATATCATTAGATGCATCACTATGATCATCGACATAAGTAGTATGAGAAAATTTCATAAGTTCAACATCATCCATATCATACTTCTTCACAACAATATGCAATTGACTGAATTCTAGTTTAAGACCTGTTACGAGGAAAATCACTCTATGGCATGGGGTAAACCACAACAGATGGAAATGGATGTAGAAATCAACTCTAATCTTAGGTATGCTATATAAACAAATATGCTAACAAGACAAGATAATGAGCCTACATCGTCCAAACGTTCAATGAAGTCCACCATTGAGCACTTGACTCAAAGCAATACACCTGCAACTTGTCCTCAAAAACCAAGATACACAAGCATGTGGTGATAATATATAAAGTTAGCACACATAATAGCATAATCTATCAATATTCATAACAAGTACGCCCATGAAATAACAATTCATATATTTGCAAGACATTAATTGGATAGGAAAAAAGTATTTCTATCAAAATGTAATCAATAGAAGTGTATGAATGAAAAACTTATGTGTCAACACATTCGAAACTGAGAAAATAAGTCCCTTCCAGCTGGGCATCCACCACTTCAATCCTCCACCAAAGGCAAGCTCATATAAGAGAGACAATGAGGTTCTCCATCACATAGGGAAGAGCTTGGAGGATGAACAATGTGTTATGACTTAAAAGGACAAAGGGATGCAGACTTAATATGAAGTGAATAATTTCTCCAGAGTAACTTTGCTCTCAAAGTTGAACTCTTCTCCTCTTTTCCACAGCTTGGATAAGGCCCATTTATAGCCTTCAAATGGAACTGAAGGTCCGATTTAGAACATTTCCAGTATATGGAAGGTCAAGGATCATGGATCCCGTGACGTGACATGGAAACCCGACACCATTTTTTTTTAATTTTGAGCACAAAACTCAATGTACATGGGATATAATTGTGCAACCTGCGTATACGCATGTTGTATAGCTGTTAGGGCGCGTATATGTGGAAAAATACAATTTTTATCTTTGGGAACTACAAAAGGGGACTTCAATTCTACATAGGGAAATGTAAAAGGCCTTCTTAGCAAGTTGCATGGGGTGAGGAAAATCTTGCTATAAAAGATGCCCCCTAATGTGTGAGGTCAAAGGAGTATCTGCGATGGTTGAAATACATTATAATTCCCAAAAGTGGAGTAATGGAGACCCAGCTGGACGAAATAGTTGCGCATAAGAATATTACAATCCATAATGACTTTGTGCACATGGCTGCCAATTTGAATTACACTACAGATCCATGTGAAAATATACTAAACAATTGTTCATGTCCATGAATAGGTAATACACAAGGAGATATATGCCATAGGTTGTCATTGTCACGAACAAGGTCCAGTGAAAACCAATCTCAAAAGCGGTCTGAAGATATCTGTATACAATGGAGTACAATCTGATCTCCCATGATCACTGAAGTCATATAGGTATTGGTCCAATGAATGATAGCAACAACTCAGTAAATATGCGACTATGAACTGATGTCTTCAAGTCTTCTACACGATCCACCAAAGGTGAAAGTCTACATAATGTGAATAAAGGAGTTGAGGTCAAACACAATGAAACTTCATTTGATTACCAGTCATTAAGGTATACCATTAACAAACGCGATACAACCTACCAATAAGGAAAGTAGGTATCAAGGCACCAAGTACATTCTTACAAGTGTGAATAAATGTGTTGAGGTTGAACACTTGAATAATCCATCGATCATGAGACATTGATGTATTCCCAACTGTCGATGGCGAGAGAACCTGCCACTGATGACTGCAAGCCTCTAGGTACTCATAGGACTCTAGGTCTCGTTTCCAGAATATATGGGGTGAAGTCGGTGGAAGGAGACCCGATGGAAGGAGAGCATTAAGACATCTCTCATAATTTAGGATGAGGTCTAAAGCATGAACTTGATGATTTGGAGGAACTCGGAGGAAGAACATGTTCACGAACCAATGACCCTGTGCGTCTTCCGCATGCACCAGATGCAATTAGTGCACAAAAAAGACCCTTTGAATAACAACCAATGAGGAAAATTGTTGACAAAGGTGAGGAAACCATCAATAAGGCTAATGGCATCCAAGACACTACATAGATCCCAATGTGTGAATAGATTTCTTACCGTTGAACACAAGGGAAACCCCCTAGTCAGTGACCAATGAGAAGATGTCGATTGTTGAGTTCAAGGTTACCTACCCATAAGGAAAGTAGGACCAAGGTGCACGGTAGGAATACAACTTCACGTAACTCTAAGACACACTAAGGGTATGGCCGTCATGCAAAGTCAAGAGTTCTGAGAAATGGCTAACACATGATGATGGACATCCTTTGAACAAGAGCATGAGACATATGGATGACTTTGGCAACATAGACTCAATGATGAAACTTTGTTATGTAGGAGGCACCAATCAAACTCTCCATAGGGACTGGAAGAATAACTAGTTGGGGGAGTAAACTCTAAATAACGGGCATAGATTCCTAAGGTCATGATACACCCAAAATGTTGATGATAAGTGGACTCAAAAGTTTGTGCTATGTTCAAAGGAGACACGACTTCTCCCAACATAAGATAATATTTTTTTCCCGCCCTTTTTTTTTGTTTTTTCATAGTCAAATAAATGCTATGATACAGAGGAGGAAACGAGTGTTGCGAGAAAGAAAACATTTCCAACAGTGGAACTTACCTATGCTTAATGAAAGGAGGTGCAAGCAGGATATGGACACTCAGGGGAATGTTTCCTCTTGGGGTATGGGGTGTCAAGCTGCAAAAGATATAAACAAGGCTCTGGTTGGATGTTGATGCAAACTGCTGAGGTGATAGGATTACAATGCGAAATCAATAACCAACAATAGGCTCAATACTGCTAGCGAGAGAATGAGATGAAATTACAACTTAATGCCAAAATGTCATTTTTTGTAAATTTAGTCTACTTGGTTTGAAAAAGGGTTAAACTTGTACCAAATAGACGTCCTTTCAAATCCAATTTACAAGAGTGAAAGTGACAAGTTCACTCGACAATATTTTCGCTTTTTGAGAGAGTTGGAAAAGAGGTTAAACCAGATTCATTGGGAGTCCCATGGGTATAGGTCACCATTCTTATGAGTAAGAAATGACATTTGAACGCAAAGTCATATATTAGCTACAAGGGACTCCCGGTCCTACGGACAAAAACTCTTCATGGGCACCGAGTGGTACATAGGTTCTAACTAGGGCACCCATGTTTGGTAAGTCTCTACCATTCACTAATGACACTTCTAGTTGCAGAAAGAAGGTTGTCACTAATAAATGGGTTCATACCTAAGGCATACAAATTGTAGTCATAGGAAAATGCAAGTGGGAAAATCAAAGTTATGACCTATCCTATACGTTGGTCAATGAAAATACATGTCGGAGTTACGAACGAGCGAGATGACGCTAGAAACCGCAATAATCCATGGAAAAAACTACCAAAACCAACTCCATCCACTGCATTATTATTCCACTAGGTCAAAATATTAGCAAAAACTATGTAAAGTGGGTAAATGTTTTCTATAAATAGTAAAAAATAACCAAGTTACCATATCATTTGTATTTTTTTTATCCAAATAGTGCATTTTGGACCAAATTGCCCCCAAGTTTTAACTGCGGATTGCGGGAGCTACGAGTGACGAAATTGACAACCGTTTGAACCAAGTAAGTCCTCTTGATCTTCTCTTCATTTCTATTGGTTTAAAACCTTCATTTAGGCTTAAGTTTTTGAGTATTTCAAGGCGTAAATTAGAAACTAGGGTGTATGTGGGCTATAATTCATCGGGTCGCGTATACACAACCCTATACGCAACTGTTATCGAAACAAACCGCGTATACACAACCCTATACGTGACTGTGTAAACTGCAACTCGCGTATAAGTCCATGAGTTTAATTTTTTAAAGGATATTGACTCAAAACTTGATTTTAAACTTGCAGGATGGTGCTAGAGTGGAGAGAAAGAGAGCATGTAGAGGTTGATGTTGTAGTGGAGAGAGATCCAGGGGCCCAAATGGCATTAAGAACATGTGGGTATATAAATTTTGGGCTCTAAAAGGTATGAGGGCTCAAGTTAGACTACTCCAAATGTTGGTGAACTACTGGGATCCAAATACAGAGGCCTTCAACCTCGATGGGAAACCATTGAGGATGGAGGTTGAGGACATATACTTTCTGACAGGATTATCACTCGGGGTGAGGTGGTGAAATTCAAATCCCAAGGAGCTGGGAGTGGCATGAACATAGAAGACTACATAGCCACTCATTGCGTTGCAGGGACTGAGAAGGTAGGGAGCCAACTCCCGATCAGAGTGATCAACAATCTGAGTCTCAAGATCATTGTCCTAGTGTTGACATGGATCACAGGGCCGACCTCGTTGCATTAAGTGTTAATGCCACTTATGTTCTACTCGGTGGAGTTCTTGCGACCCACGCTTTACAACTTGTGTACCTCATTGCTAGTCAACATGAAGAGCTAACTAATTGACTGAAAACAAGGTAGAAAGAGGAGCTTCGGGTTTGCGTCCATTTTATGTAGTTTTTTATTCGAGGGGGTTCTAGGCTTGGTCCCTAGAGTTGAGATTGTTCTGCATGGACTTCACGATCCAACCATGGCATGGTGGACCGAAGTGATGAGGCAATTGGGAGATGGTAGGGTATCAACACCCTACAACGACTAGTTTTTCTTTTGGTGGCGTCGACAGGTGATAGCTCTGGATGACTACCCATATGCAGGGATCGATTTTAGAGGAGTCCAGACATTCCATTACCACCAGGTTCCACCTACAGGGACATAGGTATGAAAAGTTTTTTGAATATTTCATTTTTTTGTATTTTTGTATAGGAAAACAAAAATATTTTTGGATGGTGTCAAGTACTAATTAAAACATGTATGTTACATAGATGTGGGTCTGCGAAGACCATATGGACACCCAAGACACCGACAAAGGTACCAGGGGGATGAGCCAACGAGAGGAGATGTTGATAGAGTGATTCAAAATGTGTAGGGCAACTTGTCTCATTTGACGCAAAGAATTCTGATGGTTTAGGTAGAGGATCTGTCGGAGGTGATGCAACGATAGGTGGTAGGTGTGCCCTGTTCTTGGGTGTGACTCTTTCGACGTCTTGCAAACGTCATACTATGCTATCATGACACACATCCGGTGCCACATGCATAGATGTCATGGTTATTGTATTGATCGACCGTATATGTATTTTGAGGGTGTGAGCCCCAATTTTGTACTATAACACCATATTTTTGGGAGATTAAATATAAAAAACATTGGTCCTCGGCTTTACTTATATTACAATGTGTACATTGAATGTGCTTTCTTTGCTTTAGTTATGTGACAAATGCCATTCTAAAACATAATTAGCGTATGCATCAGATACATAATTAGAACTTCTAGGTATGTGATGATAAGTAATAAAAACAAAATGTTGTTCTAAAAGTCATGCTCGTAGGAATCATCGAAGTAAAGTAGGGTCTCAAACACAGTAACTATCGTTCAACTGACATACTACCAACTGGGAGTCCAGGCAAACTTCTAAAGAACGAATACCATGTGAAATGGCATCGCGTAAAAGCTCTATAATGACACTATATTTGGCCACATTATTCGTTGGTGGCCCTAGACAAGCGCCACCTAAAGACACCAGTTGACCCTTGGGTGAGTAAAAAACCCAAGAGATGGAAGCCAAGTTCCGTGTATGACGACTGGCCCCGTCTGTGAATCCTAAGTAGACTGAAGACTCCGTTGACATATGCCAACCAAGGGAAAACTTAATAAGCAAACCGATGACGAAAAGGGGAAAATATATATACACTAAAATAAATTAGTATACAAAGAGTTACACCCAATCTTGGGGCTCAAGAATAATATATTTTCAAGTAGAGCCCATTCTTAGGCTCAATCAACATATTCCCTTCATAATATTCTAATTTGCGGGCTCCTTTTTCTAAGACCCATTACACGATATAAGGACCGTGCCACATGTGGTTGAACTTGCCTTCCCCCAATGGTTCTTTGGCTTGGTCATACAAGAGGAACAAGTCACCCTCAACATATTACCGAGGACATACTGACTTATCAAACTAGACCTTGACACGTTGTTTATTTGCCTCGATAGCTGTAGAGGCATCTCGACGTTTTTCATCTAGGCTCTCTAGGTGTACGAGGCATTGTTCGAGATCGAAAGTGTCAGGGAGGAGCTTAACTGTCAATCTAAGAGAAGGGATTTCACATTCAATAGGTAAGATTGAATCCACACTGTATACTAACTAGAAAGGAGAAAAATTGGTGGAAGTCTTAATCGAGGTTCGGTATGCCCAAAGCGTAGGGTAAAGCATGATATGCTAGTCATATTTTCTCTGGCTAACAATTTTCTGCAAAACGGTCTTGAGAGACTTTTTCATGGCCTCCACTTGTCCATTTTCCTGGGGTAGTAAGGGGAAGAATGACCATGTTTAAACCCTAGCTTCAATTCTAATTCTTTCATCATTTCATTATGAAAGTGACTGCCATGATCGGTGACAATCTCACTCGGGATTCTGAACCTGGCTATAATTTGATTGAACATGAAAAAAACAATAGTCTTACCATCGGATTTAATTGTAGGCATGGCCTCGTCCCACTTAGTAAAGTAGTCTACGACCATGATAATATGTTGATGACCCCTAGCCGAAGTTGGGTTGCAATCCACAAAATCCACCCCCCACTTGGTGAAGGGATTTACGGTAATGACCAGGTGAAGAGGGGATGGATGCGAGCACATATTCTAATTGAACACCTGGTAGGGGTGACACTTCTTGACCAATTCGACGCAATCTTTAAAAATAGACGGCCAAAAATAACCAGCTCGCAATATATTCTAGGTTTTCGCAAGCTCATATAGATGACCACCACAAGCCCCACTTTGAAATTCATTAAGGACAGACTCAACATCTTTGTGAGTCAAGAAACAATGTAAGATATTATCTACACCTTGACGATACAAAGTGTCGCCGACGATGAGGTAGTTCTTAGCTTGATATCGTATACGTCGTCGGTCATCTCATGAAAGATGCTGAGGGAACTTCAAGGTTTGAAGGTAGATCACAATATATCCATACTAGGGGTCTGATGACGAGACAAGGAAAATGTTTTCATCCGCAAATGAATCAACATGAATAGTATCCTCATCTAACCGAGGGAAGCCCGATATTAACTCAAAAAAAATAGTGATTTCTTGGACTTTGCTGAAGCAAAATCGAGATCAAACTCTTGTAAGATAAAAATCCATTTATTATATTTTCCGCCTATGATACGCCTAGTAAGGACATATTGAAATTGATTGACATTATCAACCACGATAGTTTTGCAAAGTAATATATAGTGTCGTAATCATTGAACTGCGTGAACGACATCCAAAGCTAGTTTCTCAATGTGAGAATACTTGAGTTTAGGGTCGACTAAGTTTCGACTAAGAAAGTAAGCAATGTTCTCACAGAGCTCATCATCCTCCTAAACTAAAACCATACCAATCGTCCCTTCGGACGCGACGATATAAAAAAATTAATCTCTACTGTAGTCTAGGGGCTTCAGCAGAGGAGTCGATACCAAGGATTTCTTCAGAGCATCGAAGTATTCTTGGGCTCACTCATCCCATACAAAAGGAGTGTCCTTCTTTAAGAGACACATGAAACCCTTAGTAATATTGACATATTTTACTATAAATTGATGTAAAAAGTTAGCTTTCCCTTGAAAACCTTGAAGCCGGTGAATAGTGCATGGGGGAGGAAATCAAAGTATTGCCTCAACCTTTAAAGGATCCACCATGATCCCAATCTTAGAGACTAAGAATCCTAGAATCTGACCCGACCTAATGCAAAATATGCACTTATGAGGGTTCAAATGGAGGTGATAATAGCGACATATTTTAAAAACTATCCGAAGGTGGGTAGAGTGATCTACTCTCTTGCGAGAGTGAGCAGTGATATCATCAAGATAATATTCGACTATATGCTTGAGATCATGAAAAGCTAAGGTCATAGCTTGTTGGAAGGTTGCTCCGGCATTTTTAAGGATGAAAGGAATTTTCTGGTATGCGAATGTACCCCAAGGACAAATAAATGTCATCTTGTGTTGATCCTCAGGTTTAATCTGAATTTGGTTGCATCCTAAAAATCCGTCTATAAAAGAAAAAACCTCACTTCCTACACATTCATAGAGAATCTAATCAATGAAGGGCATCAAGAAGTTGTCTTTAGGATATGACTTATTCAAGCCTTTAAAATCCATGCATACATGGATGGTTCTTTGCTTCTTATTCATGGGAACATGATTGGATACCATTTGGTCAAGGGAACCGAGTAGATGAAGCCAACATTAAGTAGTTTCTCCACCTCTACCTTAATAGCAGGGGCCTTCCTATGATTGGTAGCTCTAAGTCGTTGTTGAACAGGTTTAACATCCAGGTAGGTTTTAATCTCGTGTTCGACAATTCGAGGGTCGATTCCTGACATCTCTTCATATGACAAAGCAAATACATTGCTTAATTATTTGAAGAGTTCATTGTAGATCATAATTTATTCTGACGAACAATCCACACCGATATATACATTTTCAACCTTACCAGGAATACGAGAGATATCGATCGTGATGGTAGGGGATATACTTGCCATGTTTCCTTTGACATAAATATCGTGCGTATCAAGTGGAACTACGACATGATCGACTATCTTGCTCAAGGTAGATCTAAAATCATCTTGTTCGATTCTAGAAGCTTTGGGAGGAAATAAGAGCGATGATGCATATCATCGCATGGCCTGTCAGAACCATTCATGGCCCCTACGATTGCTTCATTCGAGGGTAAAGTATCATTGAGGCAGTCATGTGAGAAATACAATGAAGTGGCCCATACGGGCTTAAGAATAATATCCTCCTCATCCGTTTGCGAGGTAACCAGATCAGGGTCGACAAAAGAGTCGAGAAGAGCCTGATACGTTATCTCTACTTTCGACAATGGTATAGCCATTCCAATATGTGACTGACCTTCACAAGACACAGTCGAGGAAGGTACGGTCCAAGGATAGTTAAAATTGGAAGTGTGGAAATGAACAAACCTCAATGACGAAGCAGACCGACTGGACATGGCATATATATGATGAATTGGTGCCCTGAAATAAAAAGTAACCATAAGGGACGAATGCATTTTGAAACTAATATTCTCAGTTGTCGGCTGAGATTTTTTTATCATAGGGATCGACGGCCCAATAGATGCATTGGGGCTAGAGTACACAAAGGAAAACTGATCGATTGTCACGATTTTCCCATCGTGAAGAAAACATAAAGTATGAAAGATGGAGGATACAACTGCAGTCATAGCATAAGTCCAGTTATGTCCTAATAACAAGTTATAGTTAAGGGGCGCATCAACCACCTTGACATCCACCTCCACCGTCTTCCCACCTAACTGGACCGGGTAGGTAGGAAGAATACCATGAGGGTGGAAAGAATGACCGTCAAAAGTAGTCAACATGGTCAGAGATTGAGAGAGGGTCGGAGAGCTGATGGCTTTCCAACTGGTTAAGAATACCACGCACGTTGTAGCGCCTTCATCAATAACAATACATTTGATGGTATAATTTAAGTAATCCACGTGGATTTGGAATGCCACATGGTAAGGCAAGCGAGGCTTCACATCCATGACATCAAAATTGATAACCTTAGAGCCACATGGATCTATAGCTCCTAACACAGATAACAAGACATTCCTCTGTGAAGGACATGTCTGGAGTATCTCCAGAGCTGACATCACGCAAGGGGTTTGACTCAGATCCTCAAAAATAAAATAATTTTGGGCAGTTCTAGCATTAGGGTTGTGCGTAGAGCGTTTGAGTGCTCCTTTCAGAATATGAGGCATAGGCTCTAGTTTTTTGATCTGTAAAGGTGTCTCCAGAGGAGGGGGAGACTCTAGACCTAGAACAATCTATGAAGAGCTGTATTCGTGAAACCAAGTGGTTACATTAACCTGAGACTTAACCATATTGATGCATAGACGATCATCCTCTTGCGTAGGTGGGTTTTGACTTCCACTCGCCACATTTCCAACATTCGAGGAGCTCGAGGCCATGTGCTGATTATGTGGAAAATGATTAGTCAGCACAGCGGGTGGTAGAGATAAAACCCTCGCAGATTTCACAAGTTTGGGGCAAAAGTGGGTAAGGTGATCGTCCGTACAAATATTATAAGGAAATTTCACCTTTTGCCTTTCTTTCCTGCCCTCACCAGCATTATTATTCAACTTCTCATTATTAGCGTTGACCTTGGGTTTATGATCATTATTATTCCTCCCACCCTTATGATTGTTACCATGTCCTTTCTTTTTATTCCCTCCTGGTTGTTGGTTACCATTCGGGTTAGTCGATGATTGCACAAAGTGTACGTCCACTGATTAAGTCAGAATGGAGGACACAGACGAAGCTTGTCCTCCTATAGAATGGTTTAGAGACAACTCTTTCAAATGGCTTGTCACCAAGTTTGTAGATTTGACATTTGCAGAGCCTACAATGCCATTGACATAAGGCTTTGGCTTTTGTCTAGGGTCATATCTTGACCTCGGTGCGTCTGGAAGAATTTCGTATAACATCCTAGACTGAGTGTATATAAGATCTAAATGATGGGATTTAAAAATCACTTCTTCCTCAGATGTAACTCCGGATGTAGACACATCCTTTGAAATATAAGTTGTAAAGACTTAAGGGACCATTCTAAAAGGAATTCTAGAGGAATGTAGGCCTTGATCAACCTCTTCTGTCTGCGCCACTCTTGGATGTGATCCGAGATATGGGTGGCTTGTCCTGGTGGAAGTCAGACACAATTTCTATGCCAACATCATAACGAACCGACAATTGGAAGTGGTTGAGGAAGAATAAAACCATATGATTAAAAGTTCTATATGCTCCCAATGGTATCTCTATGTACCATTTCGCAACGACCCCCTTGAGGGTGCATTGAAACAATCTTAAAAGAATATAATCATCGTTAAGGGAATTAGAAGAGCACCAAAGATAGAAAGTAATGACGTGATCACCATGATCCTCACCAGTCTTACCCTAGAATTTTGGAATATCCGAAGGAAGCTTGGTGGGCATGGGGGGGCATGAAGGTTCATGACACACGGGGTCATTCATTAATCTAGACAAGTCTGGCAAATTGAGCGTGGCTAGAAAAGGGAGATGGGGTTGCGACATCTGGCCCTAAGCTCCCAAGAAATATTGTTTCTGGGGAATTGTTGCCCATCTAGGGTTCTGGTAAGCACCATGGCCCTGTCCGGGATTGTAAAACACCCTTCCAAATTGATTCATAAGGGGTTGGTTGGGCACCATTCTAGTAGGAATGTAATGATGAGGGTTGTAAATATTTCCCCCAGCCGGAGTGGCTCCAGGTTGGGGGTTTCCCAAGGTGTTAAACTGACCTCCTCCGGGTGTGAATTCAGAGGATAGAGGTGGATTCGTCATGCCAAACATGTTGGTTAGAATCAGTGTGGAGGAGGTAGGTGTAAAGGATGAAAAATAAGCATCAACTTGTCTGCCAGGTTGACCACTCCATCCAGGAGTATTAAGACTGGGATTAGACCCGGGATGAAAAGGAGGTAGGCTTCCTATCGTAGGAGTCGTTTGAGGGATATGAGCGCCACCAAACGAGAATGGAGTATGTGGAGGAGCCATGCCCCCAATTCCAATACTAGAATGTGGATTAGACGCTGGAATGGAGGAAGAAAATTACGATGTGAAATTTGACATACCATAAGAAAAAGGGCTAGAGGCCATAGGGATGGATTGAGTATTGTATCCTGATGAATGACAAAGAGACGCAAAAGGGTTCGTGACTATAGGTTGAGTATTCACTATATGTCGGATACGAGTGATGATGGGAACCTCCGACACTACAACCATGGTGGTTGAAGGTGTCGAAGGAGTACCATTAACTATAGTGGGTATGGGAGTCGAAGGACTCCCGATATCTTTTTGACTTGACTCAGTACTCATACTTGTATGGCCACAAGTCTGGTAGGTGGAGGTGTGTGTACCACATTTGATAACTTTACGCCTTTAGAAGGAAAAGGCTCAAGATGTGGTGGTAATATTAACAAACGGTGAGACCTGTAGGGAAGCGGGTTTCGCTCCATGATGACTCAAGACTTGAGATATAAAAAACAAATCCTAATGCCAACTAATAATCAAAGAGCACACCAAGATAAATAAAAGAGGATAAAGTGGTTGAAAGGGGCCTCCCTCCCTAAAGTAGGTATGCCTCACCCAAGAGGGGCATGAGACTCCCTGCCAAATACCAGAGGTATCATAATCAATTATAAGGGCCCTCATGGGATTAACAACTAGTCGGTCAGATCCCCTAGAGATGTAATCCTCCATAAAGGCTATGTGTTGTCCGACCCTTATCTAACCTAGGGTACCTGCAGAATAACCCCTACAAGTAACCTATGTGGCTACCTATGTCAAGCAACTAAGCTACCATGATATAACCAATGTGTAGGCAAACAGTCATAAGTCAGGTCCACCGTATGGTCATGGTAACAAAGCCCAAAATATCGAAAGCACCGCCTCTCACAGAGGTAAATGTAATAGCAAGACCCCCATATATGAATAGATCCCCAGAAATATCTTTGACACTAAGAAGGTATTCGGGGGATATCCCCTCAACCAACCTCGCGCGACCTCGTGCTTAACTCTGGTGTGAACAGAGCCTCTTGACGTCACCAATTATACAATGTATTTCACCACTCCCTTAGTCAGGCACATATGTTAAGTTTAATAGCCTTGGAGAAGTTTACTCACAAAATCCTATTCCAAGGCTCTAAATCTTAAGCTAGTTTGTGCACCCTGAAAAATAAAACCGTTTCTAATCAATTTTAAATTTATCAGTGTTACTTTTAGTGTTTTTTCTTACTCAAAAGGTGCGGTCGTGAAACTGATGATGTTGCGACTCAACAAGTAAGATAAATGAATATAAGTAAAATGCAAAGTCCTAACTTCAATTCCCAACAAATGATAAGCTTTTCAAAATGCAACTTTCAATTTAATTCTGCAATTTCAAATAAGATGCAATCTTTCTGTACATGTACTAAGATAAATGAAAATAACCCAAAAGATCAAATGCCAACAATGCACAGTGTATATTTTTTTGTATTTTCAATATAAAAGAGTGAAAATGCAAGGACTGAACAACAACTTGATATAAATACCCTACTGTATGTAAATAGAGACAAACCAAGTAGAGTATCAAGAAGCAAACACCCAACCCAGGATGCAAGGACAATCAATGAAAAGGATGATGTGAAAGAAAAAACCATTCGAAAATTCAACCAAAGAAAGGTTTCCTATCACTTTGTAGGCACCTAATAGTCATAGCAGAGACCTAAGAAGACTCAACAACCATCAAAACTTACCCAACAAACATCAAAATCAGTAATCAAGGAAACACAGATGATGTACATGACTGTTTAAGAGAAAACCGTGTATATATGACTCCTACAGAACGACAACTCATGTATGTACGTGAATGTTAGGGAAAAACCCACGTATATGTATTGAAACAATGTCAGGAAGGATAAGGCCAAGAAAGTCAAACTCAAAATTAACAGAGGCTGTCAAGCAATCAAATGACAAGACACTCAAGATAAATGAGAGCAATCAAAGGAGAAAAACACTCCAAACCCCAAAAAGAAGATTCAATCCCTAGTATGGTCGTCAATTCTGTTATGAGGAAAATCACTCTATGGCATGGGGTAAACCACAATAGAAAGAAATGACTGCAGAAATCAACTCTAATCTCATGTATGCTATATAAACAAATATGCTAACTAGACATGATAAATAGCCCACCTCGTCCAAACGTTCGATGAAGTCCACCGTTGAGCACTTGACTCAAAACAATACACCTGCAACGGGAGTGAACTGCCACCTAGCTGACTTAACTAGTCAACTAGTCTTTAGTTAACTAAATGAACAAAGAGTAGTGAGTTGGTGATGATCCCAATGTTGCATGGTGAAAAAACCAATGCAACATCTAAACTCAACTCAACTAGTCAAACTGAAGTGTCAACTG
>SNQJ01S0185298.1:16841-29658 GCA_010110895.2 Picea sitchensis | reverse complement strand
TGTGAATATGTTTTATAGGATGGTGAGACAGGTTATTATAGGCTAGAAGGCTTAGGTTATTCTTAGGTAGGAGAACCTAGATGCTAAAGGTCAGTGGGCCTAATTTATATATATAAACACTTATATAATTAATAAATTGCATCATTGTGTGTATACCAACCATGATAAATAGTATGGGGGAATAAAATTCACTAGGAAGGGAAAGGTAGGGATAGGATCCTAGAAAGGGGGATAAGATAGAGGACCTAATGCCAAATAAATATTATAATATTATTCCTAAGGACTAAGGTATGGATATAACTCATGTTATGGGAAGAGAATGAAATAAAAGTGGAGAGAAATGAGCTCCTGGAAGGCCATGTGTGATCAAGGACACATGCAAATAAATGTGGGGGATTCACCATTCATTCGGACAATTCTTCCCATTCACGAGTCACTCCATTCTCTCCATCACTCGAACTCTCCCTCTTGTAGGCACACCTTGAGCAATAACCGTACCCTTCCTCTTATGCACAATGCACCTGTACCTTACCTGAGCCCATGTTGTACCTTACCCGAGCTAGTACTGCACCTTATATGAAGTTCATTTTTCCATCAAGATTTAACTTGGATATTAGGGTGGGGGTAATATTGGAAAAATCACATTGTGGGGGTGGAGGGTAATATTGGAGAAATCATATTATGATTTCTCCAATATTATCCCCCACCCTATTATGATTTCTCCAGTATTACAACCCACCCCCACCCTCATATTAGAGGGTGTGGTTTCTCCTAATATTACCCCCCACCCTCATATATGATTTCTTGAATATTACCCCCTACCCTCATATATGATTTGTTCAATATTACCCCCCAACCTCATATTAGAGGGTGTGATTTCTCCTAATATTACCCCGCTCCCCCACCCTCATATGAGGGTGGGGGTGGAGGGTAATATTAAGATAAATAATAATACACCCTCATATGGAGGTGAGGGGTAATATTGGATAAATCATAATATGATTTCTCCTAATATTACCCTCGACCCCTACCCTCATATGGGGGTGGGGGGTAATATTGGAGAAATCATAATATCACCCCCCACCCCATTATGATTTCTCATAATATTACCCCCCACATCCACCCCGACCCTAATATGGGGGTGGGGGGTAATATTATGAGAAATCATAGGGGTAATATCAGGATAAATCATTCTCCTGATATTACCCCTATGATTTCTCCTAATATTACCCCCCACCATCAGTGTCATATTATATATGAGGGTGGGAGTCGGGGTAATGTTAGGATAAATCATAATAATATTATGAGAAATCATATTATGATTTCTCCTAATATTACTAGTGCAGACCCCCGACCCTCGGGCCAATATCTATACATGATTGTTCTAAATCTTCCTCTGAGTCTAATTGACTCTTTGATTTACCCATAGGGAATAATTCACACCCACAAACAGGTGTATTCCACAGGTTCTTCTGAGTTATGCCTATGTGATCAAACATCGACATTAACTCCACAACCGACCACCAAATGTGATTAGGACTTTTTCCCTTTCGGGATTTCGGATTTCACGATTTCGCGAATCCTAATGTCGAGCCCCTTGTCTCTTCAACCTACGAAACCTGAAACATCAATGAGGGTTGAATCCTTCAATGCGTCGAACACACGCCTCTTTTTGCCACTTATTTCATCTTTTCGGGACTTGAGTGATCGACCAACACTCATTCCTCTTCCCTTATGATTTCACAATTTTCGAAATTTCCCCTTTTTGGCGAGATTGATGGTCTTTCGGGGATTTCTCCGAAGATCGAACACCTCTTTCGGCTTCTGTCACACATATCCTTCGACTGGTGCTTGGGACCCTACTTTCGGCTTTTTGCTCTTCGTGATTTTGGGAGTTGCGTTGACATGCAACTCTGTCCCTTGACTCCCAAAACCCCGAAACCCGATTGGAGCCCAAAGCTATTCTTCCGCGTTCTTTTTGGGAGTTTTCTCCTTCTGCTCTTCAGGATTGCGCGAACCAGAAGTTTGAACTCTCAATTCAAAAAATCGCTGCCCCCTCTGCTTCCCAACACCCAAAGTGATGAAATCCCGAAATTCCGCACCAAAGTCCTGTCACATTTCACGACTTCGGGATTTTCACTCCACTATGTCCCGGCTCCTTGTCATCAGGACTCCCAAACCCCGAATTCCCAAAGTGTCGAAACTCACTTATTCATCTTCACACATGATAATTCCTTTCACGATTCGGGAATGTGAGTGACCAAAGGTTTTGGTCTGCACTTCAACCTTACGAAACCCGAAATTCCAAAATGCTCTAATGGCTCAACTGACCACAATAAATGGTCCACGTTGATTCTTGAAACCAAAGTGATGGGTTCACCCAACTCCTAACCACCTTGCATCTTCACTGGATCCTACGGTCCTCGCGACTTTGCGAGTTCTCTATGGAGAATTCTGAGCACCAGATGCATTCCTCAATGATTCTTGTCCAAACTACTCTACGTTATCCCTCCTGAACTTAACTTCTGCGTGATGATTTTTCTCCCCATCTTCCTTTGAAATATTCAAAGGTACTAACCCTCCTGAGCTTTTACTTGTGAAATTAAGTCTCCAAGATAGATCCTGCTCGCACTCCTTGCATAAATCTTTCAAATAACCTCTAGTTATTTGAGTCCTCAACTCTGTGCACTCTTTGCAACAACATTCCTTCGACCTTCACCTTACTTTATAACTTCTAAGGATTCAAATAGCCTGGACACACCTTGCACAACTCTGTGCTTCACCTGCATTTCTGCTAGTATGAGAATAACAGTATCTCTCCTGAGCTTTCTGAGATAAAACTAAGACTCTTGTCAACACACACCTTGCGGATGTTTCATTGCACTCCTTGTAGGAATTCTCAGGAAGAGAAACAATTGAAACTCATTCTTCTCCTCTCTCAGACTTCATACATTCAACATGAAATCATACACATACATAGCATTGAAACAAATGCATACAGAGTAACAAAACAACTGTAAACATACCATTCAACAAATGTAAACAATAAGCATCACACACCATAAAAATTGAATCAGAGCTTCATATATTAGCTCAAGTGATCCTATACATGGGTTCTTCTCTACAACTCTCTGCTTCAGTTCTATATCTTATGAATTCCGAATAATCATCCCCAAGATTACAATGATACAAGGGTGAGGGTGTCTATATTTTTTTTCCCTCCTATGCTTCTAAAAATTGTCTAATCTAACATTCATATCTACCTACTCTACATTAATAGACTTAAATGCCTTAATACATCCGACAGATGAGAGTAATCTCTCTAGATCTATTCATATATCCAAGAGATAAATGCAAGTAAGCCTCTCCTATCTTATTACATTAATGCCTCAGATTCAAAATTTTAAAATGTTTTTCATAAAAACGTGCTCCTTTTTCCCATTTGCGCGTTTCCATCTACGTATCTAGCTATCTCTTGTGTTTACGTTGATCGGTTGGCTGGCTACTTACGATGCTCCTACATCATACTCCCTTGTTTGAAAATTTTCATGAGCTCCTGCACGGTCTATCCATGCTTTTGAATTGCTACTTCATCCTCCGAACTGGCATCTTCGACTGGATGTCCCTTCCATTTGACAAAGTATTCAAAATACTCTTTTCTCCTAGTGTTTTTGCTAATCCTCTTGTGAATTATGCTTTCCATCTGTGGATCTACAACTACAAGCATTTGTTTTGTCCATTGAATTTCTTTCTTTTCCTCCTCTGCTCCTACTTCTTCAGCTCTGTAAGGGTACAAATCTGCAACATTGAATATTGGTGAGATTCCGACCCCATCGGGTAATTCAATCTAATATGCGTTTTCCCCAAATTTCCTTATGACCTTGTACGGTCCAATATTTTTCATTTTTCAGCTTATTATACATTCCCCTTGGGAACCTCTCTTTCCTCAAATGCGTAAGAACCAGATCACCAACTTCAAATTGAATTTCTCGCCTATGCTGGTCTGCTCTCCGCTTGTATTCTTGACTTGAACTCTGCAATCGCTCCTTAACTTGGCTGTGAAGCTCCTTCATTCCTTCTGCAAAGTCCTCTACACTAACACTCCTAAATTCATTTTGTTCTAAATCTTTCAATTCATAAACTCCTCTTGGATGCATTCCATATACAATCTAGAATGGACTTTGCCCTGTGCTTCTATTGAGTGAATCATTGTAAGTGAATTCTCCTTGTGACAGAATGTGATCCCATTAATTGTGGTGTTCAGTCACTAGGCTTCTTAACAAATCCCCCAACCTTCTGTTCACGACTTCTGTCTGCTCATCCGTCTGAGGATGATATGCTGAACTAAAAGACAAACTTGTCCCCAACTTATTCCATAAGGTCCTCCAAAAATTCCCTATGAACTTGGTATCCCGATCAGACATGATACTCTTTGGCAAGCCGTGAAGTCTGACAACTTCCTTGAAAAACAGGTTCACAATATGAGTTGCATCACTAGTTTTCTGGCATGGTATGAAATGTTCCATTTTTGAAAATATGTTGACTACCACAAAGATTGAATCATATCCTCTCTATGTTCTTGGCATTCCCAATATGAAATCCATGCTCACTACGTCCCACGACCTTTCAGGTATGGGTAATGGTTGGTATAGCCCTGTGTTTTTCCTTTTTCCTTTCGTGTGCAGGCAAATTCTGCACCTGTCCATAAATTTCTTGACATTTGTCCTCATCCCTGTCTAAAAATATGAGCCATTCAACTTTGAGAATTTTTTATCATGACCGAAATGTCTGACCAATCCTCCACTGTGTTTTTCCTTCAGGAAATTATCCCTCATGGAGCCTTTCAGAATACATAGCTGATTTCCCCTGAACAATAACCCATCCTGGATCATGTATTCAATCCATTGGCTTCTGTCCCTAAGAACTGGATTCTTAGACGCCTCATATGCCTCTTTAAAATCTAGGTCATCCCTATACATTTCTTTGAGGTTATCAAAACCCAAAGTCTTGAATCTGAATTCTTGTATAAGAAAACATTTCCTGCTCAAAGCATCAACAACTTTGTTAGCAGTTCTAGAAATATGCTTAGTCACAAAAGTAAAATTTTTCATAAATTCAACCCATTTAGCATGTTTTTGGTTCAACTTCTCCTGTCGAGTCACGGATTGTAAAGTATGATTATCACTATACAAAACAAACTTCTTGGGAACCAAATAATATCTCCACCTCTTCAATGCTTGTATGACTGCATAGAATTCCTTGTCATGCGTGGAGTACTTAATCTTTGCTCCATTCAATTTTTCACTAAAATATGTGATCGACCTGTCGTCTTGGCTCAAGATTGCTCCAATTGCAAATCCACTCGCATCACACCTGACCTGGAATGTCTTGCTAAAACCTGGAAAAACCAGAATTGGTTGCTCAATGATCTTCTTCTTCAACAGGTTGAAACACTTCTCCGCCTCCTCCGTCTAGTGAAAAGATTTGTGTCTTTTTTTCACTGTATCCATCATTGGTGTGCTAATTTCACTGAAATTTTGGATGAATTTCCTGTAGAAGCTTGCCAAACCATGGAAGATTCGAACTTCAAACACACTCTTCGGCGATGGCCAATTCTTAATCACCTTTATCTTTTTCGGATCCATTTTTAGTTCATTTGCAGAGATAAAAAAACACAAATAAATGAGTTATGTCCTCATAAATGATGATTTCTTCATATTAATTAGCAATTTCTCCTGCTGTAATCTCCTCATTACTACAACTAAATGATTTAAGTGTTGTGCTTCGATTTTTCTGAAAATTAATATATCATCAAGATATACAATGACGAATTTTCCTATGAAATCCTTCAGGACTTCATTCATCAATCTCATGAAAGTACTAGGTGCATTCGTTAAACTAAATGGCATGACAAGCCATTCATATAGCCCCTCATTCATCTTGAATGTTGTCTTCCATTCATCACCTTCTCTCATTCGAATCTGATGGTACTCGCTTTTCAAATCAATTTTTGAAAAAAAGTTTGCTCCACTCAAGAAATCCATCAAGTCGTCCATCCTTGGTAATGGAAATATGTATCTGATGGTAATATTATAGATCACCCTTGAGTCTGTACACATTATCCAGCCTCCATATTTCTTTGGGCTAAGCATTGTTGGAACAACGCATGGACTCAAGCTTTCTCGAATCAATCCTTTGTCCATTAAGTTCAGGATCTGCCTCTTAACTTCTTCATTTTCCTGTGGTGTCAGTCGATATGCTTCTTTGTTCGGAAAACTGGCTCAAGGTATAATATCAATATGATGGCTTATACTCTTGATAGGTGGCAACGAACAAGGTAGTTCATCCACTAATATATCGGTAAACTCTCCCAACAACTCCTGGATTTCTTCCGGTAAATCATCTATCCTTGTACTGGTCAAAAAAAATTTGGGCTTCCTAACCACAATAAATTGTGTGTCTTCCTTCTTCTTAACCTTGTTAAGAAGTTCATTCCCACTCATGAGAAGTACAATGTTGATCATCTCTGTTTTCACCTCTTTATCCTTAATTGGCAGCAACATGTGAGTCCTACCATTTTTCTCGAGGGTGTACGTGTTCTTTCTCCCATCATGAACTACGTTTCTGTCATATTGCCACGGTCTACCCAACAATAAATGACAAACATCCATGGGAATGACATCACATAATATTTAATCCTTATATCCTCCTATTTTAAATTCAACTAAACACTTTTTAGTGACACTTACTTGATGTCCTTTTTGTAGCCATGAAACTCTGTATGGGCTTGGATGTACAACAGTCTCTAGCTCCAACTTTTCTACCATCTCTATAGATACAAGATTGTATGTTCTACCGCTGTCCACTATGACCTTGCATACCCTGTCTTTGGTTTTCCAAGCAGTCCAAAATAGACTGTTTCTTTGGGCTGGGTTCTCTGCCTCCTCCTCCAGCTTCAAGAGAACTTTCCTCATCATCAAAGATCTTCCACCCTCAGTGTCTTCTGCTTCAACATTCCATCCTTGATCTTTGACAATGTGAGTTCCACCACCATCTTTCTTCCTATCTGGACACTCATAGGATTTATGTCCGATTTTTCTATAGACAAAGCATTTCACTTCACCTCCTCTGCCTCTTCCTCTTCCTATGGCTTGAGGAAAAGTATTTCTATTAGCATACTGCCTTCCTTATGAGCTTTCTCCCTTCTTAGGTTGAGGTTGAGGTTTTTTCCCCTCTTATTTATGTTTCTGAGTCCTTTCTTGGGCAATTGTTTTTCCTTTGGCTTGACTTCTACCTCAACCTCTTTGAACTTGTTTTCAGCTCAGCTTCTCTTCAGCTTTCAGAGCTACCTGATAAGCATCTTCCACATTTCAGATGGTCATCATGATCATCTCATCTTGAATGTCATATCACAGACCATTCATGTACCTATCAACTTTTTCATCATCGCTCTCCCGATGACCTGCTCTGATGTTTATCCTGTAGAATTCTTCAGTGTATTCCTTCACTGACATCAACTACGATGCTCCAATTTTCAATCTCCTGAACATAATGATTTCCAATTTTTCATCCTCCGAAACATAATGATTTGATAATCCCTGGGTATAAATTTGGCTTTCATCTTTGCAACCATTCTATCCCAGCTTTTGATTTTCTTCTTGCCCTTGCAGCGTCTGTGAGCCTCCAGTTCATCCCACCATAGTGCTGCATGCCCTTTAAGTCTAGTGATGACATGTTTGACTTTTTTATCTTCCTTGACATCCTCATAGTCAAAGTATTTGTCTAGATCCCTAATCCAGTCTAGAATCTCTTCAACATCTAAGTTTCCCTCATACATTGGAATGTCCATTTTTGCTTTGGCACCTATCCTTGCAACAAACCTGAATAGGCGTTCTTCTATAGCATCTTTGACAGCGAATTCTTCTCCTTCATTTCCAGCTTCATTTTCACTTTCATCCTCACTGATATCCCCAGTGTGGACTGTGTGCCTCTATGCTGTCTCCATAGCATCAAGTCTGGAACGTAACTCACACATTTCTATTTCCATTACTGGATCATGCATTGGCCTATCTCTTCTTCTCGACGGCATGGCTGAACATTTTTTCTCTTTTCTCTCTGCCTAAAATATACAAACACAATCAGGCTCTGATACCACAACTGGCACAGACCCCCAACCCTCAGGCCAAGATCCACGCAGGATCGTTCTAAATCTTCCTCTGAGTCTGATTGACTCTTTGATTTCCCTACAAGGAATACTTCACACCCACAAACATGTGTATTCCATAGTTCCTTCTGAGTTATGCCTACATGATTAAACATCGACGTTAACTCCACAACCAACCACCAAATGTGATCAAGGATTTTTCCCTTTCGAGATTTTAGATTTCATGATTTTTCGAATCTTGTTGTCGAGCCCCTTGTCTCTTCAACCTTCGAAAACCAAAATGTCAACGAGGGTTGACTCCTTCAATGCGTCGAACACACGCCTCTTGTTGCCACTTATTTCGGCTTTTCAGGACTTGAGCGATTGACCAACACTCATTCCTCTTCCCTTATGATTTCCCAGTTTCTAAAATTTCCCCTTTTTTGGGAGATCGATGGTATTTCGGGGCTTTCTCCGAATCTTGACTACCTCTTTCGGATTCAGTCACACATATCCTCTAACTCGTTCTTGCGACCTTGCTTTCAGATTTTCACTCTTCGCGATTTTAGGAGTTGCGTTGACATGCAACTCTATCCCTTGACTCCCAGAACCCCGAAACCCGATTGGATCCCAAAGCTATTCTTCTGCGACCTTTTCGGGAGTTTTCTCCTTCCGCTCTTCGGGATTTCGTGAACCAAAAGTTTGAACTCTCGATTCCAAAAATCGTTGCCCCCTCTGCTTCTTGACACTTAAAGTGTAAAAATCCCAAAATTCCACGCCAAAGTCCTATCGCGTTTCGTGACTTCAGGATTTTCACTCCACTATGTCCCGACTCCTTGTTGTCAGGGCTCTCGAAATACCGAACCCTGAATTCCCGAAGTGTCGAAACTCACTTTTTCAACTTCACATGCGATAATTCCTTTCACGGTTCGGGAATGTGAGTGACCAAAGGTTTTGGCCTGCACTTCAACCTTACAAAACCCAAAATTCTGAAATGCTCTAACGGCTCAACTGACCACAATTAACGGTCCACGTTGATTCTCGAAACCAAAGTGATGGGTTCACCCAACTCCTAAACACCTTGCAGCTTCACTGGATCCTACGATCCTCACGAATTCTCCATGGAAAATTCTGACCACTAGATGCATTCCTCAATGACTCCTGTCCAAACTACTCGACGTTCTCCCTCCTGAACTTAACTTCTATGAAATGATTTCGCTCCCCGTCTTTCTTTGAACTCTTCAAAGGTACTAACCCTCCTGAGCTTTCACTTGTGAACTTAAGTCTGCAAGAGAGATCCTACTCGCACTCCTTGTGGAAATCTTTCAAATAACCTCTAGTTATTTGAGTCCTCAACTCTATGCACTCTTTTCAACAACAATCCTTCCACCTTCACCTTAGTTGATAACTTCTAAGGCTTCAACTAGCCTGCACACACCTTGCACAACTCTGTGCTTCACCTGCACTTCTATTGGTATGAGAATAACAATATCTCTCCTAATCTTTCTGAGATAAAACTAAGACTCTTGTCAATGCATACGTTGCGGACGTTTCACTGCACTCCTTGCAGGAATTCTCAGGAAGAGAAACAATTGAAACTCATTCTTCTCCTCTCTCAGACTTCATACACTCAACATGAAATCATACACATACACAACATTGAAACAAATGCATACAGAGAAACAAAACAATTGTAAACATACCATTCAACAAATGTTAACAGTAAGCATCACACACCATAAAAATTGAATCAGAGCTTCATATATTAGCTCAAGTGCTCCTATACATGGGTTCTTCTCTACAACTCTCTACTTCAGTTCTACAGCTTATGAATTCCAAATAATCATCCCCAATATTACAATGATACAAGGGTGAGGGTATCTATATTTGTTTTCCCTCCTATGCTTCTAAAAACTATCTAATCTAACATTCATATCTACCTACTCTACATTAACAGACTTAAATGCCTTAATACATCCGACAGATGAGAGTAATCTCTCCAGATCTATTCATATCTCCAAGACATAAATGCAAGTACGCCTCTCCTAGCTTTTTACATTAATGCTTCAGATTCAAAATTTTAAAACGTTGTTCATAAAAACTTGCTCCTTTTTCCCATTTGCGCATTTCCATCTGCGCGTCTAACTATCTCTTGTGTTTATGTTGATCACTTGGTTGGCTTCTTACGATGCTCCTGCATCAATTATCCCGACCCCCACCCTCATATTAGAGGGTGGGGGTTGGCGGGGGTGGGGGGTAATATTAGGAGAAATCATATTATGATTTCTCCTAATATTAACTCCCACCCCCACCCTCATTAAGTATGATGATTTATCCTAATATTACCTCCTAGTCCCACCCTCATAAAGTATGATTCCTCCTAATATTATCCCCCACCCTCATAAAGTAATATGACGGTGGGGGTGGGGGGTAATATTAGGAGAAATAATATTATGATTTTTCCAATATTATCTGATGCCAATGCCCTCCTCACAACCCGCAGGTCGAAAGGTCTGCGTAAGCTCAGGATCTTTTCTTCCTTCTTGGCCCGAAGAACTCAATTGTTTTTCTATTTCCCTATCAGGAAATATGCACCCACATAACTCTCTCATGTGATCTCCCTTTTTTCTATCAGGAAATCGGACTTCGTGCTATCGCGAGGTCAGTGGTTGAGTGTTGGATTCTCCAAACCCCGAACCCCGACAATAGTCAACGCTGACCTTTCCCCTTTTCTATCTGGACTTGCTCTATTGTGATTTCACCACTCACGATATCAAACAACTTGTATCCCTGACTCCCGATGTCCGATACGCCGAAACTCCGGCACGCGTGCGAGTTGACTATTCAATCGTCGCTTCACTCCATCAGCATTTCAGAGTTCGCGATATCACGAATCCTGATGTCAATGTTTCAGGACTTCTCGCGTAAAAACCCTGAAATGGTGTGCCACCTATCCACTCTCCAACTCTGTTGTGGCCCACACTGTTTACATAGCCATCGGGATATCGCGTATCGTGATTTTGCAATTCTCGCTACCAAATTTTCAACTCTTCCCTCACGAAATCCCGATGGGCTATTCCGCGAGTGATCCAATGGCCCTGGCTGGCTTGGATCAATGGCTCTATCGCTCCTGAGCTTTTAACCTCTCGAGAACACGTCGCTGTATCTCCCCTTCACCTTTGCGAGATCTGACAATCCACGGGATGTCGCGAATTCCTCTCAGCGAATACCGACCATTCATTTCTCCTGATGAATTCTGTGAAATGAACCAAGTACTCCTCCACGAAGACTTGTCCACCTGCGTGCAAACTTACAAAGCTTCCTTCGAACTTCCAGTCACATCTTCCCTGCACTTCCCTTCAACAGTCTCGAAGGATTTATCCTTCCTGAGCTTCCTTATGAATCTGTGTCTTCCTCGAAACCCTCTTGCTCGCACTCCTTGCGGCAACCTTCAAACACTTTCAAGTGTTTGAATACTTCGACTCTGCGCACACCTGCAACAACAGTCCTTCAACTCTCACTCAGGTTCACAACCCTGAACTTCACCTGGTCTGCGCACTCCTTGCACGGCTCCTATGCCCAACTGCACCTTTTGGTGAACGAGAACAAAATCTAAACTACCTGAGCCCTCTGTCAACGCACTCCTTGCGGACACTTCAACTTCACTCCTTGCAGGAAATCCTTGCTCAGATAGAGAAACAATTGAAACTCATTCCTTCTTCCTTTCAGATTCCAAACTCAACATGAAATCACATACACAACATATAAAGCAAATGTATAATAGGAATCAAACAATCATGAGCATATCAACATCCATACACAGAGAATAGGCACAAAACCGTGAAAATTGAATTAACCTATTCTATTAATTCAAATATCAGTACATGGGTGTTCTTACACAACACTCTGCATGCTCTTGCTCTTCTTGGATTCACTACTCCTGTTACAATACACAATGAGGGTGTCTATATCCCGTTTCCCTCTTGCGCTCTAGAAACTGTCTAATCTAGAATTAAATTCTATCTACCCGCATTAACTATATTAGATGCCTCTACCTACTAAGGACGAGAGATAAAGGCTCAAGGTCCAATTACAATATACAAAGTGTGCTTCATCTTAATGGCTCATTTAAGATCGCGCAACAACTTCAAGGTGTTTTCAAAATTTGTGTTGGCGCTTGTCCAGCTGTCCTCCGCTTCCGCGCTGGCTCGCTTGATGTGGGAGATGCTCCTGCATCATACTCCCTCGCTTGAAAACTTTCAGGGGATCCTGTCCATGAGCTCCTGCACAGTCTGTCCATGCTTCTGTATTTCTTCTTCAGTCTCCTAGCTGGCATCTTCAACTGGATGGTTCTTCCATTTGAGCAAATACTCGAAGTATTCTTTCCTTCTGGTCCTCTTGCCAATTCTTTTATGTAGTATGCTTTCCATTTGTGGCTTCTTTGCAATTGGCATCTTCTTTTTCCACTAAACCTTTGACTGTTCATTTCCAGTCTTTGTTTCTTCAGCTTTATATGGGTACAAATACGAGATATTGAATATCGAAGAAATTTCGATCCCATCGGGTAATTCAATCTCGTAAGCATTTGCCCCACATTTCTTCAAGACCTTGCAGGGTCCAATTTTCTTCATCTTCAGTTTGTTATATGTCCCTCTCAGGAACCTTTCCTTTCTC
>SNQJ01S0185295.1:2216-18752 GCA_010110895.2 Picea sitchensis | reverse complement strand
CTTTTTTCTCATTAATCCCCCTCCATTCCTTCATTTTCACCTTTTTTTTGCCCCCTCCAAGAGCAGTTACGCCCCCCTCTTCTAGAAACTCCACAAATGATTTTTTAAAAATTATTTGAGACCTCTCACCTTTCTTGGCATCAATCCCAAGGCCTCCCACACCTCTTTGCTTGATCCCAACACCTCCTACATTTTTCTACACCCTAGATCTAGCTTTCAAACCCTAGATGGTGTGTCCTAGCCTTGAGATCTACTCTTATGCTTGGTGGTGGACACTTGGCATTGATCCAACAGAGGTAGGTTTGCCTCTCCAAGTATAAATAGATCCCTCTCCTCACTTCCAACTCACCATTCTTTGAGCTAGAGTTATGCTACTGAATTGTTGCCTCATCCATCTTGCTCTTGCCATCTCACATTCACTCATTTCTCTTGAGATCATTGGAGCAATTAGTTGTTTCAAGGCTCTTGCATTTGGATTCAATAATAAAAGCTTTGGAGGATTTTGGATTAATCTAGAATAATCAGATTTGTCTATTGCACATGAGGTGATCTTGTTCCCTTACATTTTGTGAGTTTTCAACTAGTTTCTTGAGCAAATTAGTTTGTTTGGGTAGATCATTTGACATTAGTGTTGCTAATCTATATATGTCGGATTGTTAGCATTGTGAAGTACTTCATTTTACTAATCTATCTTATCATATTATGCTATTTTGGACTCACATCTTGCTTGAGTGTGCAGATTTTTCTCAAGGGTGTTGGTTGGAAGAGACTTTAGAGGGGTTTCCAGTCAAAACTCTCATACACTCCTTTCTTTGGGTTTGGATCTGATATATTTCTTTCGTTCATATCATATTTTTGTAGATAACTTGTCTTAGATAGGTCAAGAAATTCTATATTTTACTTCACAAATTTTATGTGAAAATTTTTTGTGTAAAAAACAGAAAATTTTATTAACTTTTTGTGTGTTTTGCAGCGTTTCCAGCAAGCTTTTGCTTGCTGGTTTTTGCAGATTCTTACCAGGAACAAGGGGAAACGCTGCCAAAATTTACTCTTACAACATCCCCAAGAGGTTCCACAAGTTGGGTAACGAATCTCTTCCCTTTCCTCTTTGTATATTGCATTTCTTTGTTATTATTTCAGCTTATATGTATCATTCTTTATAAGTAATACATTGCCTACACCTTGGGTGTGTGATTGGCCAAGCCAACACCCCAATATCGTTGGGCTAGTTGTTAGTTTCCTTTTAACAGGCAAATTTTTTTTTATTTCTTGCCCCACTTGTCTACAAGGCAAGGTTGTGTGGCTAACATAATAATCAATCAAGTTCTTCTTATTTCCAACCCTCTTTGGCCAATAATGGTATGGCTTGCCTCCACCTTGGCCATTGTGAGTGGTTTGCATTCTTGTTAATTTTACTCCATTTGCTTAATTGTTCTAAAACCCTCTTTGACCAATAATGGTAGGCTTGCCTCCACCTTGGTCATTGTGAGTGGTTATTCCATTTTTTTTAAATTTGATAAGTGTTAATTGCCTACACCTTGGGAGAGTAATCCCCAAAATCGTAAGGCTAAAGGGAAAATTATTCATATTTGATGATCTATGTGCTTTAATGATTTAATATCTTCTACAATAGTCATCATATCTATCTTGCCTTTTCTTTCAAGTTATTTCCCTTTATATGCTTATAAATGTCTTATGGGTTAATGATTTAAGTTTTGCTTAAGTGATATAATTCATTTTTTCCTTAAGTCATTTATCTCATTTATCTTCTAAATGTTGGTCACTATAATTGCTTAATTAATTTCAAACAACCAAGTGAAACATAAATTATCAACCCAGGGAAGTCTTTTGTTTCAAAGATAGCCACGCACTATATATGCTCAATTCCAAAAGCTCTTAGTGTTGTAGTAAAGAAATTCACACTATTTATTCTTGCTTGAAATGAAGCTCTGAATTAAATCACAGGAAAGCAATTCCCCTATTGCAATTCTTTTAAAGCTTAATTAAGAATCCTGGATTACATCAAAAGTAATACTGCAATGGGAAAGAATCCCGGATTACATCGCAATAATCGCAATGGGAAAGAACAACCGCCTTGCAATCGGGGAGAACAGACCCTCACTTCAAATCCAGACTCAAGACTAACACTCTTTCATGAAAACAATGATGCAGAAACAATTGATCCTATCTACCGTAGTCCAGCACTTAGTTCTTTCTATCCGAAAGGTGAGCTCCTTGAGCCTTACTGCTGTAGCACACTTGTGGGAGGTTGAGGTTACAGAACGTGGCGCCTCTAATTCTTTCCTTTTCTTCGAAAGTGTGGGATCTCTAACCTGCCAAGCTAACACCAAGAAGAGTCTATAGTGGACATGATATTGGTTCTTTCCTTTCTCGGTAGGAACCCTTAATCCAATCCCCCGCTAACACACTTGCAGAGGTAAAATGAAATCGCTGTATGACAAGGTGTTGTAGTCCCTTCTCATTCTAAGGTGGATACCTTTAACCAAATCTCCTGCTAGCACACCTGTAGGTAAAGAGATCTATAGGAGACAAGGTGTTGTAGTCCCTTCGTGTCTGTTGTGGATACCTTAACCAAATTGCTAGCACGCTGGTAGGTAAAGAGATTCTGCCAGAGACAGGTATACCCCTTCGTTCGAAAGGTGGACACGCATCCAAATCTCTCGCTTAGTACACTTGGTAAAAGATTAAGCAAATTCTTACGGTGGTATGATGTCCCAATCCTTCTCACCGAAAGGTGGACCTTTTAACCAGTTCCCTGATAATCCTACAAAATCACCACACAAGATTGTTAGTAAAAAATTACAATTTCCATTCATTAACTAAGACAAAATCAATAGTGTTTCAACAACGAAATTCATTCAAACAAGAGCCAAAGAAACGCATACTAAACAAAATATAAACAATTAAAACAACACACGCTTTCATCCAAGGGGTGGATTTTGTGAAGAAGGTGGGCCCTCCCCCTCTCACAAGATTCCCCTGAAACGGGAAAGCTTCGAAATGAATAATCAGAAAGCGCTTTTATTCATCCGTTGAAATATCACATTACATTGGAAGTACGTAATGTAACCTGCTTTCCTAAGTCTTTCACGATCCAAACTTCGCATTCTTCTAATGGTGATTTCTCCCACTGGGGAAATTCTTCGGATACAATCATTACAGCATATCCGAATCCTAATGCTTAAATCGATCTTCTTTTCTAAATCAAGAGATAGGATGTCCTATTCTCACGCAAATGAATGCTAATACAGGAACTGAACGTAGGTATTAATGCTATGTTGGTGTAATAAATTTTTCATATACTGCCGATGTCGTTTTTCAAGATCGCGAATTACCTGGCCGTTTTTACCACGAATTGCGATTTTGACTGTGTCGGCTTTGACTGCTAATTGTCAATGTTTCAGAAACTCAAAGATCGCATGGGTCCCTCCGCGGTTTCAAAGATTCCGGACTTCCAACCGAGTGACAGATTCGCATTTCAAAGATCTCAGATCCTTGAACTATGTAGCCGCCCTGTTTTCGCATATGCACTAGACTATGTAGCAGCCCGTCAAAGATACGCCCGGTTAAAAATGCCTTGTGTTTCTCAAGACGCTACAAATGACTTCTGACGTACCGTTTCAAAGATCGGCCCTGGAATACCATTCCCAACATGGACACTTATGCAACTCTTAATCAAATGGTTAAGCACGAGTAACGTCATGCAAACAAACCAACATATAGTAATGAGAAAGGACGCTGTACCCTTGGAGTGACTTCCAGTTGAAGTGATAATATGAGACTAAATACAGCTGATCAAGGGTATAATAATGGCAAAAAGAATGGAAAAAAGGGTACATTATGTGGTCCCAACACTAAGCATATGTGATTTATTCATGGTTTAGGATCTCAATCTTTGCTTTGCCAAGCTTTTTCTTTCAAGCACATCTATCTTTTAAATGGGTTTATTATATAATATGTGTTGATGAATGATCAATCTCTAAGTCTTATTCTTGTCATCATTTCGGCAAGTTGTTCTTGTCTTCTCCTTTTGCAAAGTTACATGCTATTGATGGTGAATGGAATGTTAAGTCAATGATGACATTATAATCTTTTTCATTCATGTTATCTTGTGATATGGTCTAAAAACGTTACATTTTCAGCATTACATTTCAAGCACGCTTTTACATTCATGTTTATGGGCTGAAATATTTACATCACTAGCATTTCGTTTTCAAGCAACTTCATTTTCGGTTTTGGGCCTAGAACGTAAATTTTGAGCACCTAAAACTCTCCTAAAATTAACCAAACACACCCAAAGACTCAATCAAGGAATATAACAACATTCTAGCCAACTTAGGTAGCTTTTATTCAGCCATCTCCACCATCTAAACGGATTGAGGAAAACAACTGAAGGAAGAGGCGGGGGACCGTCATCGTGATCCCTCCGTGAGGGATCCTTTCCGGAAGTACTTCATCGTCAGATCGACTGGAAGCTAGTGTGGGCCTCGTTGTCTTACTATATTGAGCACCTGGCAGTCATTTGGCTAAGGGAGGGGGAAGCTTAAAGCCCCAACATAGCTTAGGAGGAAGGGAAATAAATGGTCTCAACTTTTAAAGAACTCCCTAATCACTTAGTTGCATAGATAATCCATGTGTGTTGGGGAATTTAGATACGCTTATAGGAGCACACCCTTATTGCAAACACTTAATATCCTTACAATCTTTACTTGCAATCTTATGGTTTATCTCTAATTGTCTTAAGTTTATATGAGCATTTGATTCAACATATTTACATATCTTCCTTGTTATGTTCTTTGTGGTGTGATTCAAGAAGGAGTCGAGTATCCCAATTTGGGAAGCATCACCTCTTGGAGTCCCGAGTGCTTTAGTGATTTGCCACTGAAAAAGCAACACTAATAGAGTAAGTGTTATTAGCATGTCATTTATGTGATTGATTGTGAGTTGAATATCTTAAAGCTTTCACATTTTTAGCATCATCTTTATCTTGTATATTTTGTATCTCTGTGTAATTATTGTAACATCTCTAATTCCTTTTGTAAGTAAATGTATGCTTGTTTGTGGGTAGTTCCAAAATATTTTACTTGTAAACATTTTTGTAATTGAACCACCCTTAAACTTAGTTGACCCCTTGCCCAACCTTAGGCACTAGTCATAGTTGACTTAGGGAAAGGGTTGATTGTCATCTAGAATAACTTGCACTTTGCATTTGCTGCCTTAGCATCTTAGGCTAGTTTTCCCCCCTTGATCTTTAACAAATTAAAAACAACTCCTAGAACCATAAACGTTAAATCCAATCTAGTAACTAGGGTCTACCCCCCTTGGCTTCCCTAGGAGTAAGCCTAGAAGGAAGAGGTTCCAATCAAGGTGACAATGTGGACTGTGAACCTAGGCATTGTGCCTCCAAGGACACACTAAGTGAGCTGGACTTTGCTCATGTTTGCAAGTGTGTATTAGGACGGCAACAAGCTTCATCCCTAGAATATACCTGTTACAAGGCATGGTACTTCCTCTTGCTACCTCCACCTTGAATCCTTCAAATTCAACTGTGGGTATGTGCCTCCTCTGTAATAGCGTTGAGTCAATGAAGTTGTGTGAAGCACCCCCATCAATGAGAACCGAAACCTTTTGTCCCTGTAGTACCCCTCTCATCCTGAAGGTGTTGTACTTGGGTACCCCACTGATGGATGCTAGCGTGGCCTTCTCTTTTGTTGTCATACCGTGACCTGGACCTTCCTCTTCTGCAGTTTCGGTGGTGTCTGACTCTATGTTCTGGATGTGGCCGAAATCCTCATCCTCCTCATTATTAGATGTTACCTCAATGTAATGAGCCTTTCCACGGCCCATACACTTGTGAAATGGACCCCAGGGCTCCTTGCATGTGAAACATAGCTGCTTTCTTTTTAGTTCCCTCCTTGTGTTCTCATCCATCCTACCTCTTCCCCTGTCAAACCCCCTTGGGTCTCTTCCTCCTGGATTCATTGGAGGTCATTGGTCCCTTCCTCCGGTGTTTAGAAGTGGTCTAGGCATAAACTTCGGTTTTGTTGTTGGGCCTAAATCTCTCGTCCTCCATATAGCATCTTGCAAGTTGGTAGGCTTGAAAGCCTTAACCCAAGCCTTTAAGGGTTCCATCAAACCCTCTGTGAAAAGCATCATGAGTCTAGACTGTGACACATCATGTACCATGACTGCTAGCCTCTGAAACTCCTCAATATACACCTTCGATTCTCTTGTCTATCTGAGTTGTGCCAGTTCCCTGAAATGTAGCTCTGGATCCCCCTGGTCAAACCTGTCAATGAGCCTCTGTGTAAACTCTGTGTATGCCACTATCTGATTGTGGCCAAGTGTAGATAACCCATGGTACCACCAATCATGAGCTTTGCCCTCCAAGTACATGGTGGCAAACTTGATGGCATCCATCTCTCTCATAGGGTTAAGCTACATGTAAGTGTCTAGTTTTTGTACCCACACCTGAGCAGTCATCTTCGTCGAACCATCAAAGTAGGGGATCTCCATTTTTCCAGCCCTACACTCTAGCTCATAGTTGTTCAAGTGGTATGGCCTGGGCTTGCTTCTGAATTTTTAATCCACAAAACAGATCTAAGGTGATTTGCCTCTAAACTGGTACGCTTAGTGAGTTGTACTCCCTAACATATTGATCAAACTAATCCTCAAACTCATCTGGATGGTTGGGTTGTGTTGGTTCATCTACAAATGAAGGCAGGTACAGCCTATCGGTGGTCCTGTTGTGTGTTTGCCCTTGTGGGGCACTTCCTCCATGGCTCTGCCCATCAGTATGATAATAGGGGACGTGCTCCTATTGATGTTTATACCCTTCATGAGATCCACTGGTTTCTCGGTTTGCATATTTTTCAGGTCCCTTTCCTCCATGAGTCATATCCAATAGTATCTGTGAAATCAGGGTCTGATTTGCAGATAATTTTTCCAAGGTTTCCCTCAACTCGCTCTGAATTCTACGTGATGCCTGTTGACTTTCCTGTAGGTGTGCGACCAATGTACTCTCTACCTGGAGTATGGACTTACATAGTTTTTGTGTCAAGGTTTCTAAGCCCTATGGCTCACTGTCCTCACCTGAACCTTCCATATCGGCCTCTGCCTCACCTATCTGTTTCCTTCTCCTACCCATATAAATGCCATTGAAATTTTGCATGTACTAATCCTCACAGAATGGGAGGATTAGAGCTCTGATACCACTGTACTATTCCCAAGCCAATTTTTTCGCTTGGAACACTAACTAACCACTGATTTGTTTGTTTGTGTATGTTTATTTGCAAGTTGGCCTCTTAAGTTTCAGCCTTAGGGTTTGGAGTTCAGTTATTATGCTTAGATCTGAAGATAAACAATAGAGATACAAGATAACACAAGATATGGAACCAAACAGCATAGATCTGACCTTTATTGATATGATAAGCAAGAACCTGACACAAAGAGGATGTAGATCTGGAATAACATCAGATAGCTCCAGTAAATAAGATATGAGCTGCTACAAAATGCTCCCGACAAGAAGATATAAGCCTCCAAAGGCTGAATACAAAATGAATATCAATATAGAAGAACTAGGGTCAAGTCCAAACCACCCTGGTTGATGGCACATCCTCCTGAAGAGCTGAGAAGGCCCAATATTTCGGCCCAACTGAAGGAAGTCTCCAAATGAGTCCAAACTCGACAGAATGATAGATCGGGGTGATAGGATCCCCCTCCTGAAGTCTCAGGCCGAAAGGCTAAGGACAACTCCTCCAAATGTTGAATCCTCCAATGAAACTGCGCCCTCCTGAATCCTTGAAATGCCCAATAATTCGACCTTGATGAAGGAGGCCTCTAAATGCTCTGAAACTTGCTAGAAAGATAGATCGGGACATTGCAAGTCACTAGGTGAAGTCCCAGGGTCAGATCTGAAGTGTAACCCCTCCAAACCGAGCAGATTTCAATCACAATAGCACCCTCCTTCTCTCCAAATTGTGCCAAAGCTCTATATAATTATCCGGCAAGAGTAACCCTCTCAAAATACACAAGATCTGATGATCAAGGCCCTGTAAGAAATACCCAAGTGCTAGAATGTCCAAAAGCCTTGTCAATCACCTAAATCGAACTCCTCTCCAAAGAATGATGCGCCCCCTTGCTGGAAACCCTCAAGGGTACGACCTGCTGCTCTACTGGATGAGTGATGGTACCTATGAATGATATAGAATGGTGTGGGTGGAGTATTTCATCCCCGAGACCAAGGTTGGAACAAGATGGGTGGAATCTTTCACCACCGAGTTGTTCTCTAGGGTTTGTATTCTCAAAACCCTCAAAACTATGTGCTCAAGAGCCCAATAGAAAAATGCATAACAATCCAAGATGAATGAGAGGTGCTCCCTAGGCTTTCCTTTATACTTCTTTCTATTCCTCTATTGAGTTAAGTTAACCCTTAGGTTCAACCCCTAACTCAACCTCAAGTGCTCTAATTCTCCAGTGAGTTACGTTTTACCTTTTCAAGTCAACTTCAAATTATAACATTGGGTTTAGCTGACTTTTCCCCATGCTGCATGAGACTATAGTCTAGTGGGGATGACTAGACTACTGAGTCTCTCCAAATCTCTTCATCAAGAGGGAGGGGACAGTACATTATTCAAATACAGATTATGCAATAACAGTCACATCACATCTTAACCTTTCACTTGAGTAAAATCCACAAATACACTTACATTTCACTTCACTCCATCTCCTAGAAGGTGCATGGTACATTCCCTTATGATTCCCTAAGTTTTATACCTTATGACCTCTCAATTCTCATATTTCCACTTTTCCAATGTCCCTCCTCATTTCATTCCCTTGTTTCCCTCTTCCTCCATTCTCTATTTCGTCATATCCATTTCCCTATTTGATGGGTGGCTAAAATGGCATATTTTCAACACCCGTCTATACCCTTTTTGCTTATCATTTCCTTTTTTGACACTTCCTTTATCCAATTCATCGTGTTTATCATCATTATATAAATCCTTTCCCATATGCCATTATTATGTTACTTTTGCATTATTCTTAAAGGAACTCGTTGTTGGCATGTACTGATGTTGTTATGCAGGAAGAATACAACAGCTCCTGCAACACCTTCTTGCTGCAATTCTGAGTGCACCTTCAGCTATAGTTGTTAAAATTTTGGTATGCTCGTTTAACCATAAACAATGTCACATCATTGTCACCCAACCATAGGCATTCAAATATGCCACCTCCGAGCACACTAACCTTTTCTTAGATAGAATGATTCCGGCAAGTCCACACTAGAACCAACAGATAAACCCTAACCAGAAACACCACTGCTGCAGCAACAGGCACAATACCAAGAGAATGTACCTCTACTAATAGAAGTGTACCTTTACCAAGAGAAGCACACAAGAGAGACACTAGAAAGACTAAGATTACACCACAACAACTGCTGCACCACCCCCTCTAGACTTGCGCCTCCTTCTACTGCAACTGCAGTTGTTGCAGCTGTTGCTCCTCAAAATTGTGCCCTCCTTCTACTGAGTGAGTGAGTGTTCAAATGAGCTAAGGTGGCACCTTATTTATACTTATTCTTCCAGTGAGCTCTTCCCACAGGGTCAACCTGTCTTTTTTGGCAAATATAATTTACTTTGACTTTTTTTGAAATTTTCTTGAGTCCATTTATGCAAGTAATTTTCTGAAATTTTTAGAGGGATAAAAGTAAATTTTTTCCAACTGTTTATATTGTTTAAATCTAGCATTCAAGTGCTTTTAATTTGTTGTTTTATAACAGCCACAAAAGACCCTAAAGAAACAAGTTTTTTAGCTTGATTTACTTAGTTCCTTTTGCATATTTTTGTAGTTTTTAACTTAGGTTTATTTTAGGTTTTCTACTAATAACCAAAGACACTCTTAAAGTGTTTTTGGCCATCTTTTGCTCTCTTTTGTTTGTTGTTTTGTGCAGTTTATCGAATAAACAAGGGGAGATTCTGCCAAAATTTGGCGGATATGGAACATTTAGGACTTCCAGGAGCACCATATACCTTCTTAAGACTTTTTGTACATTGTAAAAATATTGATCCATCATTATAAGGATCCATATCTCTATTTAAAGAGATCCAAAGTCTCTTCAAGAGACCATCGTAACTGAGCTAATAAAATAAGTGAGCCAAGAGAAGCCTCACTTTGTGTTTCCCCCAAGGGGGTTGGTGTTGTGGTTTTGAGCATTTTCATTTAGTTCTCTTTTTTTTCTTTACAATTCATAACAATCTCACATAATAAGAATAAGCTAAACAAATCACAATCTTAGATTAGTTTCCCTTTTGCAAAGTAGAACACTAATTGCTAGTTTAGCTTTCTTTTATGCAATTTCAAAGTTGGAAAATAAATCGTCTCCTCAGCTCCTCGCAAGAGGCTAGTCAGTGAAGACTTAGTAATTAAAAAAAACATTTCCCTTTCAACATTTTATTTTATTGTTTAAAATAAACATTTCCCCTCAGCTCCCAGTGTTGTTCCTGACCCTTCTAGTTGTGAGCTTGTCTCGATCTTCTAGGAGTAAGTTCCATACACGTTGGGTTGGTCAGTGCAGATAGATTAATAGGGAATTCCTTAAGAAGTATTGCTTCAATGGAAACATGAGAGAGTTTGTGTAAGAAATCTGGTGGGAACTTTGAGATCTAGGTTCTCCTTGTCGGATCTCCCACATTCTCTTGGACTTGTGTGCAAAATCAGAGGGACACTCTCCATGTTGGATATTCAGTAAGCTCAACCTCCACTCTAGTAATGTTCTCTGAAGGGCCAAATATAGATTAGCTCTCAAACACTTTATTTTTGCAAATAAAATTTATCTCATTAACCTACTTTCAATAAAGACAATCTAATAAAACATGCGATCAACAATTGCCCACGATACTTTTAAGGCACTGGTCTCATTAGACATTTTACAAAGCCATTTGCTTCAAGTACTTTTACTTCTCAATCATTTATATTTAATCTTGAAGTATTTACATATTTACTTGTATCCTGTATCTTGAGTATCCTTTTATGCAAGTACTTCTTTATGTATATTGTGGTGGTTGATTGTTATATGCTCTTAGAGTAGATTTAATTTACATATTGTCTTTTGCAATAAACTATTGAAATATTGTAACTTCGAAGTATATTCTAATTATAATTAAGTTATTATTATATAGATCAAATCCCCTTTAGTGGATTGATCATGTCGAGTCTTGTATAAAGACCAAATCCCCTTTTTTTGGACTGGTCAAACCATAGTTATATGGTGGTGTTTGTAAAGTCAGCCCCTAGTGCTTAATAAAGTGGTTTTAACCACTAGTGGAAGAAGTTGGTCCTACTTGGTGAAGAGACATAACCCTAGCGCCTCCTCAGCTAATATAAATAAGTGAGGATGGCGCCTTACTTGTGCACTCACTCAGTCACTCAACAAGTGTGCATCTTTTGGAGGTAGTTACAGTTGCAGGAAGAAGAAGAGAGGCGCATGCTCAGTCCTAGTTTTTTCTTGGTGGTTTTGTCTTAAGTCTTGGCATTGTAATGGCAATCTATTATTGGGGAAGTTTTTGCTGGGATTTCTCCCCCATGACGGTTTCCCATGATAAAATGTTGTGTACCTTGTGATTGTGTTTCTTTCAGTGATCCTCTTTATGCTATTATTTTTTAAAACCATGAAAAATTAACATGGTATCAGAGCTTGACTGAATAGAGCACCTTTCACTGGGTATCCAAAAACTTCATTGTTGTCGTACAAGAAAATTAGGGCTTTTTATTGGAAGGGAATTTCTGACTAAAAACCATCTAGGGAAGTGTGCCCTACCATAGTACATCATTTGGCAGCTTGAGTGCACCTTTTCAGTGGCCAAAACCTCTGGAAAGTCAAACCCTAGTTTTGACTGGTACCAGGAAACCAGAACCAATACCAAAAATACCAGTCTAGATTTGCGCAAGCCAAGTTTCAATTGGAATTTTTTAAAACAGACAGCTCCAGCCTACTCGCCTCTGCCCAGGGCATATACTGGTAAGTTCAGATTCACTTTCTGAGCACTTTCATTTTCTTGTCATTTTCTTAGCTCCAGGTCAAGATGTCTGCAAGCACCAAGCTTGTTGACAAGTTAGAAGGTGTGGAAAACTTTCGTGCCTGGAAGTATAGAATTGGACTCATTCTTGAAGAGAATGACCTTGCAAAATTCATAAAAGAAAATGTACCAGAACCCGAAGAAGATGCAACCAAAGCGAAGTACAAGAAGGATATAGTTAGGGCCAAAAGGAGAATTGCAGACTCCATTAAAGATCACTTGATCCCTCAAGTGTCTTCCAAGAATACTCCAAAAGAGATGTTTGATGCCCTAACCAGAATGTATGAAGGAAAGAACATCAACCAAAAGATGAACTTGAGAACTCAACTCAAGAATACAAAGATGCAAAAAGGAGAAATAGTTCAAGACTATTTCTCTAGGGTTTATCAATTCAAGGAACAATTAGAAGCAATTGAAGACAACCTAGATGATGATGAACTTATAATGACAACTCTTAATGGTCTCACAAGACCTTGGGATGCCTTCATCCAAACTATTTGTGCAAGAAAAGAGAAACTCCAATTTGACAATCTATGGGAAGAATGTGTTCAAGAAGAAGCAAGAGTAGCCAACCAAGAAGCAATACTATTAAGGGATGAAGACCAAGCCCTAGTTGTTCATGCTAGAAGAGGAAAGAAAAGGTCTCATTTCCAAAAGGAGAGCCACCTTCATAAGGAATCTCACTCCCCAAAAAGATTCACCCACTTCCATAAAGAATCTCACCCTCCAAGGAGATTCCAGAAATATCAGAAGGGGCAAATAAAAGAAAAATATTTCTCCTCTTATTAATGTTATCATTGTGATAAGATGGGACACATTGCTAAGAATTGTCCAGCCAGAAGGGAAGAATACAAGAAGAGAAATAACAAAAGACATCATGCCCATGCAGTTGAAGATGATGAGCCACCCACAAAGTTGACTAAAGAAGAGATTGAAGATTATGTTTTATTTTCCGCCCTCTCAGGGTCTGTGACACCTGGAGAGGCTACTTGGCTCATAGACAGTCGTGTCTCTAAGCGCATGACAGGCCAGAGAGACATTCTCTCTAGCCTTACAGAAAGGGACTTTCCCTAGAAAGTTTCACTTGGAGATGATTATCAATATCCTATCAAAGGAACGAGAGAATCCACCTACAAATTTGATTCAGGGACTCCGATGAGAATAAAGGATGTACTTTATGTACCAGGTTTGATAAAGAACTTACTTTCTATCTTAGCTCTAGATAAGAAAGGTTTCAGGGTTGCATTCACAGATGGTGAAGTTCACATGTGGCCCAAAGGAAAAACCATAGAAGAAACAATTGTTATTGGAACAGAAGAAGGTGATTTGTATAAATTAAAAGGTCACTCAGATGCATCCTTGACTCACTCCATTGAGAGTCCATGTGAACTTTGGCATAGAAGACTAGCTCACATCAACTACAGAGCCTTACCATATGTAAGCAAGGTAGTTACAGGTTTACCAGAATTCAAGGTAGATCATGAAGGTGTATGCAATGGATGTGCAGAAGGAAAGAACATAAAGAATCCTTTCCAAAAAAGTGACAGTAAAGTAGAAGGAATCTTGGAGCTCATCCACTCAAATGTATGTGATCCAATGCCATCAACCTCTCTAAGTGGGTATGTATACTATGCGTCATTTATTGATGATTATTCTCGCAAGACTTGGGTTTATTTCTTGAAATCAAAAGATGAAGTACTCGGAAAGTTCAAGGAATTCAAAGCCTTGTTAGAAAATCTCTCCGAAAAGAAAATCAAGATACTCAGGTCAGATAATGGAGCAGAATACACCTCAAATGGATTTCGAAGATTTTGCAGAGATGTCGGGATTAAGAGGGAACTCACCACTCCCTATAATCCTCAACAAAATGGTGTAGCAAAAAGAAAGAATAGAACAATAATGGAAGCAATGAAGACTATGATCCATGATCAAGATCTTCCAATGCACTTATGGGTTGAAGTAGCAAGAACAACATTTTATGTCCAAAACAGATTATCCCATAGTGCACTTCGATTCAAAATCCCCGAAGAAATGTTCTACAAAAAGAAGCCAGAAGTAAGCCATCTCAAAATATCTGGTTGTCCAGTGTTTGTACACATTCCGAAAGAAAGGAGAACTAAGCTGGATCCTTCAAGAAAGAAGGGAGTATTTGTTGGATACTATGAGGTCTCTAAGGCCTTCAGAATTTACATACCAGGTTACCATCATATTGAGATCAGCAGAAATGTAACCTTTGATCAAAATGCAACACTTAAAAGATCAAGGAAATGCCAGCTTGAAGAAGTATACGAAAAACCTGTAGCTCCCAGAGTTGCAGAACCTGTGAAGGAAGTTACAGTTACCCCTGATGATGAGACTCCAGAAAATCATGACTTGATAGAATCTCAAGAACCTCCCAGATGACGATCTCTCACAAGAGAAAGCCAGCTTGGGCAAGAGAACTTATTCAAGATGGAGAGAAGTATGTTGCCCCAGAAGGAACCATGAGACAAAGAAAGAAACCTAAGCCATTCTCCAGTTATATAGCCTTGATGTGTGATCTCATAAAAAATAAACCTACTTGCTTTGAAGAAGCCATTCAGAAGAAAAAATGGGTGGATGCCATGATGGAAGAATACCAGACCATTACAAAGAATGATGTATGGGAAACAGTTCCCAGACCAAAGAACAAAGATGTGGTATCTTCCAAATGGATATACAAGATAAAACATGTTGTAGACGAAAGTATTGAAAAACATAAAGAAAGATTTGTAGCTCGTGACTTTTCTCAAAACGAAGGCATTGATTATGAAGAGACATTTGCTCCTATAGCTAGATACACTTATATCAGAACCATCAAAGCTCTTGCAGCCAAGATGAAGTGGAAGTTACACCAGATGGATGTGAAAACAACCTTCTTAAATGGTGTTATTGAAGAAGTGTATATAAAACAACCACAAGGGTTTGAAGTTGAAGATAGAAAGGCTCATGTATGCAGGTTTAAGAAAGCTCTATACGGATTGAAGCAAGCTCCTAGAGCTTGGTGACGCAGCCCTACCAACCCGCAAGTCGAAAGTCCACGCACACAGGATCGTTCTTCTTCCACTGGCCCGAAGAGCTCTCAACAATTGGCTCTTCTATTTCCCCTTCGGAAAAGTCTGCACCCACAGCAAACCTCGGCGAATCTCCCTTCGCACTTTGGGAGATCGGACCTCGCAATTTCGCGAGTCTTGTGGTCAAGCGGCTGTGCCTTCAGACCTCCGAACACCGATATGCCGAGTTCCAAAAAGAATGTTGGAACTTTAATGTTCCGCCTCCCCAAACAATAATCGACGGTTTTGGATCTTCCCTTTGATCCGACGGTCAGCGCGACTTCGCAACTTCTCCTCCCAAATCTTCAACTCTTCACCTTCCGAAACCCGAACTTCCGGTGTGCCTAAGCACTTGTCACAACTCGCCACTCGCGAGTTCGTGAGAAGAAACTCCCAACTCTTGCTTCCAAATTTCGCGATACCCGAAATGTCGATACGGGCATGCTCCTCCTCTTGTCAGTGCCCTCCGCACGTGACCATTGGCTTGGCCTAACTCTAGCACTTTTTGCTTCTGGCCGCTTCATGAGGTTCGATGTCGAACTCCCGCTCTTGTCTCACGAATCCCCGAGACACGAGAGGTCAACAGGGTGTTGACTTCTTTCAACAGACGACCACTCGTTTCTTCCACGGGCCCACGTTGGACTTCGCAATTTCACGAATCCAAACGTCGAAGCTTCGGTCCTTCCACCCACGAATTACCGAAATGAACTTTCACAAGTAGATCCAACGGTCCTCGTTGGCGTGAATCTACGACCCTCTCTCTCCTGAGCTTCCCCTTGCAGAAAACGACCCCCGTAACCTCCTTGCTCCCTCGCGAGATCTGACAGTTCGCGAGACTTCACGAATTCTCTATGGAGAATCTCGACCATCTGCTTCTCCCTTTAAAAACTTCTGCACTCTTAAACAAAGTGTTTTTCCATGGAACTTAACCGCCTGCAACAAAAACTTACGACGCCTCCTTTCAACGCCTCAACACACCAACCTTTTGTGCTTTCCTTCGACAACTGCGAAGACTTTATCCCTCCTGAGCTTCTCCAACTCTAAGTCTTAAAGAAGACTCCTGCACGCACTCCTTGCAGCAAATCCTTCAATTACTTCAAAGAATTGAAGTCCTTCGACTCTGCGCACTCCCTGCAGTAGTAGTCCTTCAACAATTTCTCAGGTTCGCAAACTCTGAGACTTTACTCGGCTTGAGCACACCTTGCACAGCTCTTGTGCTCGACTTGCACTTCTGCGAGAATGAGAACAACGTTAACCCTCCTGAACTTTCAAAAATAAAACTCTGAACTCTTGTCAACGCACTCCTTGCGGACAAACTTCACTGCACTCCTTGCAGTAACTCTTGCTTAGATAGAGAAACAATTGAAACT
>SNQJ01S0185294.1:0-14277 GCA_010110895.2 Picea sitchensis | reverse complement strand
GCAAAGAATATTCTTATCCCCTTTTGTGGATAAAGATAAAATATATTTATTATTGATTAGATCAATCCCCTTTTGTGGATTGATCATGTCGGGTATTGTAAATGACCAAATCCCCTTTTGCGGATTGATCAAACCCTAATTGTAATAGGCTAAACAAGAAGTCAGCACCAGAATATATTAAAGAGGCCCCAGAATATATTAAAGGTGGTTATAACCACCCAGAAGAAGAATTCGACCTTGCCAGTGAAGAGATACTTCCACACGTGCCAAAATTGTATAAATAAGAGAGGCCAACGCCTCATTTAGACACACACTCAGCTCACTCATCTAGTGTGCAAGTTTTGAAGGAAGCTGCAGTTGTTGGTTGTCAGAAGAAGGAAGAGAGAGAGGCGTGTTTCTTAGTTTTGGATATTCTTTGTTGTCTGGTTCATTATATTGGCATTGTATTGGGTATCTATATTAAGGAAGTTTTGTTGGGTTTTCTTCCCCTTGAGGGTTTCCCAGGATAAATTCTTCTATACTCTTGTGATTGTGTTTCTCTCAGTGATCCTGTCTATGGTATTGTTATCTAGTAAATTGAAAGTAACCTAATAATAGTAGAAAATTTAACAGTACTAACCCGCTCGTCGCTACCAATCTATGTTGGTGGGGAGTTACTATCTAACCCTAGAAGAAAGAATGGGAAGCGGGAGGGGGTTAGGGGTCCTTTGTCTAGTGGTTGGGGGATGGGGATTTTTTGTTAAAAGGGGCAGTACTAGGAGGTCTGGAAAATGATTTCTCTCCTCTAAAAACTAGGAGTGCAAGGAAATTGGGAAAAGTGAATGAAATTTCAAATTTAACAAGTCTGGAGGGTGTAACTAGCCCTAGGGCGCTTAGAGCACATAAATCCTTGGCTAGGGTTGAAACATGATTGTGGAAACATTTAATGTCAGGGGAGTGGGGGGATCCTTAAACTTACTAACCCTGAAAAGGTTCTTAGAGAAAAACAATCTAGATGTCCTTTTCATCCAGTAAACCATCGTAGGTGTAGCAAAAGCAAGGGAAGCCTTTGTTAAAATTCTCCCTAATTGGATTTTCTGCGGGGTGGATTCTATTAGTCTCTCAGGGGGTTTTCTCACAGCTTGGAACCACTGTAAGGCTGATTTTTTTTCATTCTTGACACCAATAGGGATAATCTTGGAGGGTGTCATTAAAGATATTAATCTAAAGCTGAAGATGATCAACTGTTATGGGTCGTATGCTGACAGAGTGGTTTTTGGGAAGAATTATAAAGGGTTGAGATCTTTGATGTGGAAAATTTAATTATGGGGGGAGATATTAATTTTACCATTTTCAATAGGGAAGTTTGCGGTGATGTTGCAAGGGTGTACCCTATGCAACATTACTTCAGTCAATTGGTACAAGATGGAGGTTTAGTGGATGTTGAGCCAATAAAAATTCTACCTACCTAGAGGAATGGAAGGAAAGGACAGGGTTACATTGAAAAAAGGCTGGATTGGTTCTTGATATCTGAGAATATTGTCTCATCAGGAATCAAATATCGATCCTGGGTTTGCAACGACAAGATCTCATATCACATGCCAATAATTTTATAGTTAGAATTTGGGAGTGACAATGTCAGTTACCCTTTTAAATTTAATGCAGTTTGGGTGGAGGATCAAGACTTTGTAAGATTAGTTAGAACCAGTTGGCAAGGTTTGTTGGGGTCATAGTTTTTGACTCCTATGGACTCATTGGTAAATAAGATAAAGAGGATCAAGATCCTAGCAACTGTATGGGAAAGAAAGAAAAAGGATGAAGGTAAGAAAGAGTTGGTACAGTTGGAATTGGAATTGGAAAAATTATACTCAAACTTTCCTAGAGAGTTTGTGTAGGAAAAGGATAAATTATTGGTACTCGATAAAGAGCAGAGGAAATTGGTACTTTTAAAACAAGAGGAGGATACTTGGAGATAGAAAAGTAGGGTTAACCAGTTGGAAGTAGGTGACATAAATACAAAAATTTTCCATGCTTATGATAACTCAAGGAAACAAATTAACACCATATTGGACATCACTAAAGAAGATGGTACTATTATTTCAAAAAAGCTATGATCTTCAAAAGGAGGTTATTGACTATTTCCAGAATATGTTTAAATATCAAGACAATCTGGCTATGTTAGACCAACTTGCAGTCTTAAGGAATTATCCGAGGTTGTTTTCTGAGCAAGAGGGAAGTAGTTTGGCTAATCCAGTATCCTTAGATGAAATTCTGAAAACTTTAAAGGGATTTAAGTGCTCAAAAATTCTTGGGTCGGATGGTTGGACTATAGAGTTATTTTTTTCTTTCATTGATCTCTTACGCAATGAGTTACTGGAGGTGGTGGAAGATTCGAGAAGAATAGGGAAAGTGTTGGGAGCATTGAATGCCACATTTATTGAACTAATCCCTAAAAGTGACAAACCTAATTATTTTGGAGGATTTAGGCCCATATAATTGTGCAACCTGGTATATAAGATCATTACAAAAATATTCTCTTTCCACTAGTATATCAAAGGAGCAATTTGGCTTTTTAGAAGGTACAAAAATTACTGATGCGATCAGAGTGGTACAAGAAGTAATACAAAGCATAAATGTGAAGAATATTAAAGCTATGGTTTTAAAAATGGATTTAGTCAAAGCTTATGATAGGGTGGATTGGGGTTTCCGCAGAATTGTTTTATTATAGGTTGGTTTAAGTTTAGAATCAACTGATTGGATTCTGGGTTCTGTGACATCAAGAAAATTTGTTGTGTTGATCAATGGGAAACCTACTAGTTTTTTTAAATCTTCAAGGAGTTTAAGGAAAGGATGCTCTTTATCTCCCTTACTTTTTCTTCTTGTTATTGAAGGTTTGAGCAGAATTATACAAGAGAGGGTTTGGGATAAGAAACTTGAAGGTGTTCCTGTGGCGAGAGGGATAGATATTAAACATTTAATGTTTGTACATGATGTTATATTGTTTCAGATTGGTTGCATTGCTGAGTGGAAAGTATTCAAGGAGGTTTTGGAGTTATTTTTCAATGCTACAGGGATGGCTTTCATCCCTCAAAAGTATATGTTCTTAGAAGCAGGGTGGGATGATGTAGAGATTAATTTGTTGAAGGAGCTATTTCCTTTTGAAGTTAAATCCTTAGATGCAGGTTTTAAGTATCTTGGGTTTTACATTTAACCAAGTTGTTACACTAGAGCCGAATCACTTTGTCTAGAGAAAAAAATTGAAAAGAGAATCTTTTGTTGGAATCATAGGTGGCTTACCCTGGGTGTTAGAGTCATATTTGTAAAAGAATTACTTGAAAGCATCTCGTTGTAATGGCTATCATTGGAAAAAAATCCCAAAAGTGTTATAAATAGTATTAGAAGAAGGAAGTTTAGCTTTCTGTGGACTGGTGAAAAAGAAAAGGAAGGTTTGCATCTAACAAACTGGAAAAATATTACAAAACCTAAAAAGGATGGTGGTTGGGGTATCATTTTTTTTTTTTTATCTTTGGACAAGCTTTGGCTACAAAATTTTTATGGAGATGTTTTATGATGCCTAGTCTTCGGCACGAGGTGATAATGCAAAAATATCTTATAAAAAAATATGCTGAGGAGTGGTTTAGGAAGGGGAGAAAAGACTTGAATGGTACCTCAAATTTCTGGAGAGCTCTGACCTCTTCGTTAAATATAATTACTGATTGGTTGGTGTGGAAGCCTGGGAGTGGGAGAGATATCAAAATTGTTGTTGATCCTATGGTTGAGTCCCACTTGTTCTATAAATTGTCTGAAAATATTATACTTTTGTTAAAGGAACAAGGGGTTATATGTCTTTCTCATGCAAGGACAATTGCTCAGGAAGGTATTACCTCTACAAGATGGAAAAAAGATAAAACGTTAGGACTAGAAGGAGCTCAAAAAGATGAATGGATAAACTATACAAGAGGATTGGTAAGTGATGGAACTCATCTAAATGATGAGAAATATATATTATTGTGGTCTTGGGATACCAAACAAGAAGTTAATGCTAAACTAACATATAAAGTTCAAGTGATGGAGGGTAGGGAAGTAGAAACAAAATTTTGGTATTCTGAGATATGGGAGTGGAAATTACCATTAAAAGTAAAACTCTTTGTCTGGTTTTTGTTGGAACAGAGAATACTTACTTGGGATAACTTGATTAAAAATGGATTTATGGGTCCTAATATTTGTGTGTTGTGTAAGGAAAGTGAAGAAACTGTGTTACATTTATTTATTTATTTTAAATAAAAAGGTGGAGCCTGTTATATTACTATAAACAAAATACAGTAGCTATTTGGGATGCCAGTTGTCCCGCCTAAACCGGAAACCAGGACAGCTGGGCATCCCTTGCCATATGTTACCCCGTTCACAAAATTAGCAAAATTGACAGTGCATCGTCCTGCCCGAAGGAACCAGGACTATCAGTCATGAGAATGCAACTGGATGGCAAAAACTAGTTCTAAGGAAACTGAAAACTAACTGGCCTAAAGATTAGCTTATAGCAAAAAAAGAAAATTTCAGCTCTGAACATCAAATGACCTTTGAGCCTGTGCATTTGTCCTCGTCCTCAGGCTGCCGCCATCCTGCTGGGAACGCATAGGCTCGCGTGCAAGTTGGGCATTGTCGCTTTGGAAGGGTTCTGGAGTGAGTCGCGAAGAGCATGTCGAGTCTCTGGTCAATTCGCGCGAGGTGAAAGATTTGGTCATCCAGCAGGCTCCTTACCTCAAAAATGAGATTGAGGCACCCCAAGTCTGCTAAGAATGGTTGCTCCTGGATGTGGCTGTCAATTGACTTCGTGGGGGTGGTTCCAGCTGCTTCCTGATGTATGTGCTCCTGTTGATTATGTGCCTGTCGCGTCGCCTCCCTAGGTGGTTCAGGAGGAGTCTCCTCTTCAATGTAGCAGGTGGGGAAAGGCTCTTCGAAGCGAGTGGCGTTAGGACCGGCCAAAATGCGTGCAGGCGGAGGCTTATTGTCTGGACCAAAATCTAAAGGTGGGCTCCAGTTATCCGGCACTGTAAACAGCATATGCTCGGGGACACTTTCCATGCCTTCCTCCGGAATAACTTCTTCCACATACGCCATTGGAGGCATTCGTGGTGTCTTGTTCCTCCGTCGGGCTGTCATTGCTATGACTTTCTCAAAGTTCTTTTTCCGCTGTCGGCGTGATTCCGCAGTGTACCATGCCGCTCCTCTCTGTGGCTTCCCTCGCGCTCTAGGCATGGTGGGAGTCTGGTGGAGTACTAGAGTGCTTCCCCGAAAGGTCGCTCGACTCCAAAACACTAGCGAGGTCACCGGATACTGCCCCTGTTCTAACGAATTGACGAAGAAGCGGCGATAATTCTATTGTTCTAGTGGAGCGAAGGCTGCCAAGAGCGACTGGCGCTTCGCTCTATCGACCTGGGCAGTGAGAACTAGTGCTAGCATGACCGCCATGGCCATAAAGGCTTGCTGGTTAATGCGCTGCTGGCTGGTACTCCTCCCTCGCGTGAGAGGCCTCGTTGTTTGAATGCTCCTGCTAATATTCATGGCGAGTTAAATTCGGAGGGGATGCTGGCCGGTAGATGCATTAATGCCGCGTCCCGGCTGGCTCCCGCGTGGCACCAATGCGCGACGTGTCACCCCATCCGGGGAACTGTGTTACATTTATTTGGGGAATGTAGTTTTATAATAAATATCTAGCAGACTATTACTAAGGAACTAATACTGGCCAATAAATGGCAATGAAATCCCATGTTATATTAGCTGGGAGGTCTAGAAGCATAGGAATTTGTTGATATTTGAAGATGAGCAAAAAAATCATATCTGGAAGCATAGGAATTTGTTGATACTTGAAGATGAGAAAAAAATCATATTAGAGTATGTAACTACATTCTACAGGACTTGGGGAACAAAATATTACACAGGACACAAATCACAAAAGGATTGATAGGCCACTTAATGTTGAATGGGACGGGGCAGTAGGATTTTTCGATGGGGCTTCGCATGAAAGCGGTACAAAATGTGGGGCTGGAGCCATTCTGAAATGTCGCTTGGGCACTTATAGACTTAAAATGAACTATGGAAAAGGAACAAATACAAGGGAGAATTGTTGACACTTTGGGTAATTTTATTTTTTTCATATATTAAACAAGTACCAAGGTTACTATTGGTGGGTGATTCTAAGGTTAGGTGATGACAAAGATTAGATCGTTGAGCAGACATTTTCAGCAAATGAAAGCTCAACATATTTACAGAACTTATAATCATGTTGTTGATTGGCTTTCAAAGGAAGAACTACTATTGGATGAAGGCTCAATATATATATCAAAAGAATCGAATGGAAAGCATGAAATTTTTGAAAGAATTGATACAGTCCTTAGGGTACTATATTAATAGACTAATTTTCTTTGGTACTTTTTGAAATTACAGTCATAAGGAGTACATAAAAGTTGTATTTTTTGATATAGATATGTATATCAGTGGTGACTATATGAACTACTATTGCAATGGAGACAAAAGATAAAAAGTATTTTGGATCATGGGAAAGAGATGAACAAGACTCTTACAGTTTGTATTTCTGAAAAAAGACAGTTTATATTTACTAATATAAGTGTTTTTCATGTTTTTTGTTATTGAAAAAAAAAATATAGAATCACTTGGTGTGAACTGTGTCAGGTAATGCATCTAAAATTTCTAAGATCAACTGAAGTAAACTCTATGCCAGGTAATTCATCTAAAATTTCAAAGAATAAACAGTGTGCTAGGTAATGCAACTAAAACTTCTAAGTTCAACTGAAGTGGAAACCATTTGAAACAATATGGACCAGTAACATAGCCAAAATTACTAAGTGTGAACTGTGTGAGGTAATGCAGCTAAAATTTCTAAAAGAGTGATCTGTGTGCAACGTAAGGTAACCAAAAATACTAAGCACTGTGTCCTGATGCTTCACATCATTCACGTATGCAACGTAGTATTGAGACACCGAGAGATGCTCTATAAGTTACATACACAGGTGCAAGGGCTAGAAGTGAAAGTCAGACATGCATAGGACTTGTTGACAAGATAGATGGGAGGACCTTTTCTTCAAAGTATAAAAAATGAACAAAAATTTCTACTCACCATTTCTTGCATGCCACACACTGCACCATTAGATCAGCTGGATTATAAGGCATTTCACAAGTGCAGTACCTGGAAGCAAAATAAGTGAAAACAACAAAATAAGTTGACCTAAAACAGAGGCGACGAGGCTGAAGATCTGAGTTTCGAAACACAAAGAGTACCCAAAAAAGAAAATAAATAATCGCCCTAATGATATAGGTGAGGAGGCCGTGAGGTCCGGGATTCGACACACATTACCAACGAAATATAACAAAATGACTAAGCGTAAAGGATATAGGTAAAGAGGCAGATAGGTCGCGGGTTCGAGACACAGAAGGAAAATAAAGGGTATAGAGTCTTACACAGACACCAGGTCTGGATTGAATTTGCCAGTTGTGGGCATGTATTCGAAGCGACAGAAATAGTCTTTGGAGGCCACGCTTTCGAGCTTCGTGTAATTCTTGAAGCTATGGACGACGCAGGTATCCTCGATGGTATCCACGCTCTGGGTGTCGTAGTGATCAGACAGGAAGACCTCCTTGGCACCGTTGAACTCGCGCCGCCCATATTTCGTGTCCTCAGGTCTGTAATACCAGCGCACTCTAACCTTCACATTCTTTCTCGCGCCGTTTTTTAACTCCTCCACCCGCGCTACGTACGGCGGCTCGTCCGGATCCTGAGCGCGCATCAATACCGTATCCCCCACTGTTAAAAAAAAACCGACCACGGGCAGAGATCGATTTAGTTCGGTAGGGTATATCATAGCTGAAGATATTCATTAACAGAAAATAATCTTTATTTTTATAACGGCTTACCTTTAACGACCTTGCCGTTACTTTTAATGGTGCAGCATTGCAAGGGCTCCTTTGCTTTCCGCGACTTTGCCTTCCGCGACTTTGCCATTGGCGTGGTTCGAACCCCAACCACCGCAAGCCCTATACACTCTGAAAATGCAGTTTTTTTGGCTGCTGCAGGGATAGTTTCCGCCACAGTTCAGATCATGCTGTTAGTTTGTTTCATCCTCTACAACACAAGCCAGCTAGTATTCAAGCCCTACCTCAAGTCAAAATCAAGACTTGGGTGTCGCAATATGCTTTTCGATTTTCTTTCTCCCAATTTGAAGCCAAATATTTGTTATATAGTATGTTCCAATTTAAAAATAGAAGTGAATAAATGATACATGACAAATGAATATTTTTTGGATTTCTCATAAATATTTTAAATAATATGTTCCAATTTATGATTTTTCCTTAAGTGAACATGATAAAAGAATATTTTTTGAATTTTATTTATGAAAAATGTTTTAAATAATATGTTTCAATTTAAAAAAAGAAAAAAGAAGTGAATTAATGATCTTTTATTCCTTAAGATAACATGAAGAATGAATATTTTTTTATTTTGTTTCGCATAAATATTTGTATTATTCTTTTAGGCAAAGGCAAGCCAATATACATTATTAACTCATGTGTGGTGCCAAATAATATATATATATATATATATATATATATATATATAGTTAATAAATAATTTCATGTTTATAGTTTTTATAAAATTAATGGTGAGGGTTAGTTTAAGCGGTCTAGATATCTCTCTAGTCATAAGCTAGATATAAGGATGATTTTAGTGGCTAAATTTAGCTCATGGGCTAATTTTCCATGTTTTTTCCCTAAAAAAGTTCGCACCCAAATTCTAAAAGATAAAATTATTTTACCTTAAAAAATGCCAAAAATTTATACAAACTATATAAAATCCTTAGAAATTTGAATATTTTTACAAAAAGTCGTCAAACATTATATAGTTTTGTCAAGGTCTCTACATTTTAAAATAAATTTTCATCCTTAAAATCACCCCTAGCTAGATATCTCCCTAGTCACACTCTAGGAGGTCACCTAGAGTTTTGAAAAATATGAAAATATTGAATTAAATATGAAAATATCCAAAGATCCTAAATAAAATTATACATGTTAAAAAAATTCTAAGAGATAATTGTAAGTGGTTCATAACCCTTTTATGGATAGCTTTAAATAAAATTTGACACCTTCCAAATGGAACTAAGGCTATCTAATATTGTAACAAACTAAACTTATCTCAACTCGATATAATATTGTAATAAACTTCTCTCCACTATGCATTAAAATTAAAGCAAGGTGGACATACTATTATGTGCATGTATACTTTTGTGCAAGTCCATTGAAGAGTGACATTCCTATAAGAGCTTGAGCACTACAATACCCACCTAAAGGAGAAACTTAAAAAAGTATATTAGGAGAAATACTTTAGCTCATGGCATCAATAGAGCAAGGTTGTGATAAGGCCAAGAATAGTACGGAAAAATTCCTATAGCATGGGATGTGCAATGGGGATAGTGCTTAGCCCACGGTGTTCTCATGTCAAGACTAGTTAAAGAACTCCTCAAAAGAGTTGAAAAATATAATTCTAATCTACTTGGGAACATGCAAATCTATCAATGATGTAAGTAAGAGAACAAGAAGGGTGACTTATTCGAGTCGAGCACGAGACATGAATTTTTCTTACAAAGGTGAAATGCAATAGGAAGTCAAGATTAAGATCCACATCCCTAGATCCTCACTACACTTGTGGGTGCTACACATATGATGTTTCCCATGTTGAAGACAAAAATTCTTACCTACCAATAAATATGGATAGAAGTAATTACAAACATTAGATACCCAAGTATTTAGTGTGATTAATCGTATGAAAGTCCACATGGATAACACCTCTCATCTAGAAAATTTAAACGATTAAGTAAGAAATATTTACATTACATGGTGATGAGTGTCAAAGTTGCGATGGAGGTGTAGAATCTTTGTACATTTGGAACCTATATAGCTAGCCACATAGTTATGCACTTTTATCATGGTAGGAGGCACAAGAAATCAAGATATGACAAGACCTAGAGTTTGGGTTTGCAACCAAGATAGTGCTCAAAGGACGAGACATGGAAATCCTTAAATGTGGTGGTTAGCCTAATGAAGCCTAACTGACGCAGGCGCATTCGCAAGCACGTCTGCTCACAGGATCTTCTCTTCTCTACTGGCCCGAAGAACACTAAGGCTCTTCTATTTCCCTATCGGGAAATCCGTACCCACAACAAAATCTCCACGGGATCTCCCCTTTACAATCGGGAGATCGGACTAAATCTCACGATCTCGCGAGTTCGTGAGTCGAAGCTTTCGACTCTTCCTTTCCAATCTTGCGATACCCGAACCGACGATATGGTTATGGCTCCTTCTCTTGTCAGCGCCCTCCCCACATGTAACCATAGGCTAGGGCTTAAATATCAGCGCCTCTTGCAACTCGCACCTTCGTGAGTTCGTGATTCGAACTCTCGTGCCCTCCTGTTATGATCTCCCGAGACGCGATAGGTCAACACCGGGTTGACTCCTCTCTTGACGCTTTTCGCTCTTCGCAACCTCGCAGGTTGAAGCGTCAAGCCTTCCCACTCTTATCCCGCGAATCCCCGAGATGCGAGAATTCAACAGAGTGTTGACTCCTTTCTCTAGGAAACGCATGTCCACCCATCAACCATGCGGGTCTCACCTTATGGCTCTGCCACATGTCCACACGAACCTCGGCTCTCGGCACTTCGCGACTTCTGATGTCGAAAGTGACCCCTCTCAACCTCCGAACCCCCGAGTGTGTGATAGGCGATGGGGTTTCTGATCCAATGGTCCTCCTATGACCCAGATCCAATGACTATCCTTCTTCTCACTCCTCGCGTCTTCGCAACTTGGAGCACCCAATGTTTGGGTTCTCACCCTGCAAACTTCCGAGTTCACGAGATCTTTCGATCTCTACCACCTGTCCTCCTCAGATGGATGGCTCCTGGTCTTCTCGTCACTTCACTGCTTCTCGTGTCCTCGCACTTCACAACCCTTGAAACCAAGTTCTCAGCCCTTCTACTCACAAACTCCCGACATGCGATGTGCCACCTGTCCGCTTGTCGATTCCCGTGGCCCCACACCGTTCTCGTAGTCATCAAGATATCGCATATCGCGATTTCGTGATCTCTGTGGCGGGTTTACGAAGTTTCAACCCACGAAACCCCGATATGCGAATCCACGCGTGGATCCAATGGCCCTTGTGGCTCAGATCAATGGTTCTGCCCCTCCTGAGTTTTGAACCTCTGAACTACTCTGCCATATCTCCCCTGCACCTCTGCTAGATCTGAYGGCTCACGCAAATTCACGGATTCTCCTTGGAGAACACCKACCATCTCTTCCTCCCTTGAGAAATCTACGAAATGACTATGTGTTCCTCCACAGAACTCGTCCACCTGCACGCAAACTTGCGATGCTTCTTACACACTCCATGGTACAAACTCCCCGTGCTTCTCTTTCGAGGTTTACCCAAAGGTCCTATACCTCCTGAGCTTTGTCAATTCTGAATATTTCAAAAAACCCTCCTATTCGCACTCCTTGCGGCAAATCTTTCAAACAATTCAAATGTTTGAATCCTTTTGACTCTGCGCATGCCTGCAACTGCAGTCCTTCAATGCTTTCCTCAGATTCACAACTGAGACTTTCCTTAGCCTACACACTCCTTGCACGGCTCCTATAACCCAATTTCACTTCTGGGTGAACGAGAACAAGAGTTGAACTATCTGAGCCTTCTGTCAACGCACTCCTTACGGACGACTTCAACTACACTCCTTGCAGGAATCCTTGCTCAGATAGAGAAACAATTGAAACTCATTCCTCTACTTCCTTTCAGATTTCAAACTCAACCATGAAATCACATACACATCACAAAAGCAATTGTATAACAGGAAGCAATCATTCATGAGCATAACATCAATACCCAAAGAACAACACAAACCATGAATTTGAACCAATTCTTGCTATTAATTCAAATTTTTGTACATGGGTGTTCTTACAAAGCTCTCTGCATGCTCTTACTCTTCCTGGATAATGTTACAATGCACAATGAGGGTGTCTATATCTTGTTTCCCTCTTGCGCTCCCAAACATTTTAATCTAGAATTAAATTCTATATACCTGCATTAACTATCTTAAATGCCTCGTACCTACTAAGGACGAGAGCGTATGGCTCAGTGTCCCGATTACATTTACAAGTGCACCTCATTTAAGATGGTGCATCAATCCAAGGGAATTTCAAAATTTATGCTGGCGCTTGTCCAGTTGTCCATTGTCTTCCGCGCTGGCTCGCTTGATGTTGGCGATGCTCCTGCATCATACTCCCTGGCTTGAAAATCTTCATGGGCTCCTGTCCATGAGCTCCTGAACGGTCTGTCCATGCTTCAGAATCTCTGCTTCATTCTCCCAGCTGGCATCTTCAACTAGATTTCCCTTCCACTTGACCAGATATTCAAGGTATTGCTTTCTTTTGGTCTTCTTACCGACCCTTTTGTCCAATATATGCTCCATTTGCGATGTCTCTGCAACTGGCATCTGCTTTTGCCACTGAACCTCTGATTGTTTCTCACTTGTTCCTGCTTCCTCAGCTTTGTATGGGTACAAATCTGAGACATTGAATATCGAAGAAATTTCGATCCCATCGGGTAATTCAATCTCATAAGCATTTGTCCCAATTTTCTTCAAGACCTTGCAGGGTCCAATCTTCTTCATTTTCAACTTATTATATGTTCCTCTCGGGAACCTTTCCTTTCTCAAATGTGCCAGAACTAAGTCACCAACCTTAAACTGAAGTTGTCTTCTATGTTGATCGGCTCTGCATTTATATTCTTGGCTTGATCTTAGCAGTCGCTCCTTCACCTGGCTGTGAAGTTCTTTCATCGCCTCTGTGAAATCTTCTGCACTAGCGCTCCTAGTTGCATTTTTTTTTGAATCCCTCATTTCATAAATTCCCCTCGGTTGCATGCCATAAACAATCTGAAATGGACTCTGTCATGTACTCCTGTTCACTGAGTCGTTATATGCAAACTCTGCCTGCGGCAATACATTGTCCCAACTGTTGTGGTGCTCTGTCACCAAGCTTCTAGGCAAGTCTCCTAGACTTTTGTTTACCACTTCTGTATGTCCATCCGTCTGAGGATGATAAGCCGAACTAAATAACAAGTTAGTTCCCATCTTCTTCCATAAGGTTCTCCAGAAATGCCCTATGAACTTCGTATCTCTGTCCGAAACTATGCTCCTTGGTAAGCCATGAAGTCGAATGACTTCTTTGAAAAACAGGTTCACAATGTGAGTCGCGTAACTGGTATTCTGACATGGGATAAAATGTGCCATCTTGGAAAATCTATCCACCACCACAAAGATTGAATCAAATCCTCTTTGTGTCCTTGGCAACCCCAACACAAAATCCATGCTAATCGCATCCCACGGCCTCTCTGGCATGGGAAATAGTTGATAAAAACCCGCATTCTGCTTCCTCCCCTTCGAATGCTGGCAAATCCTGCATCTGTCCACAAATCTCTTGACCTCAGCTCGCATTCCTGGCCAAAAGTATGACTCGATCAGCTTTGCGAATGTCTTGTCATGACCGAAGTGTTTGGCCAATCCTCCGATGTGTTTCTCCTTCAGCATATTCTCCCTCATGGAACAATTTGGAATACACAGTTGATTGCCTTTAAATAGCAATCCTTCCTGGATCATTTATTCGGCCCATTTGCTTCTATCTCTGAGAACTGGATTCTCAGCTGCTTCATACGCTTCCTTGAAGTTTGGATCATCTACATACATGTCTCTGAGATCATCAAAACCCAATGTTTTGACTCTGAACTCCTGCCACAGCAAACACTTCCTGCTCAAAGCATCAACAACTTTGTTAGCAGTACCAAAAATATGTTTAATCACAAATGTAAAATTCTTCATGTATTCAACCCACCTAACATGCCTCTGATTCAACTTCTCTTGTTGAGTCACAGACTGTAATGCATGGTTATCACTATACAAAACAAATTCCTTTGGAATCAAATAGTGCCTCCACTTCTTCAATGCCTGTATGATGGCATAAAACTCCTTATCATATGTGGAATACTTCACCTTCGCTTCATTCAGCTTCTCCCTAAAATATGCAATTGGCCTATCATCTTGACTCAAGATCGCTCCTATCGAAAATCTGCTTGCATCGCATTTTACCTGAAATGTCTTTTGGAAATCCGATAACACCAAAATTGGTTGTTCCGTGATCTTTCGTTTCAATAGATTGAAACTCTTCTCAGCCTCTTCTATCCAGTGAAAA
>SNQJ01S0185293.1:0-18752 GCA_010110895.2 Picea sitchensis | reverse complement strand
ATCATTCTGCCAACATTGATAACATCCTCCCCCTTGTCTGCACTAGCTCGGACGTTTTTTTAGTCATTGACATTGGTCCTAGAAGATTCAAGGACCCATCCTTGTTGGGGGCATATCATGGAGCACCACCTCTCCTACACCCTTTTATTTCAGCACAAGTGTGTGTAGTGTCTTCTAATGGAACATATATTGGAGACAATACTCCTCTCATTGAGGCCCCTCCCCACATCGAAGTTCCACCAGTCGAAGAACTATTACCTCAGGAGTTCCCTAAAAACCCCATTGCACCACTTGTCCTANGACAGTCCCCCAAGCCATTACCCAAATTCCCTTTTTCTACTCCCCACCTGGAGTCCAAGCATTTCAGGTAGATTCTACTCTCACCCTTCCAAACATGGTTCTCGCCATCCCTATCTGGTATCATCATCTACCTGCTATGGTTCCTATACCATCTCTCCCTTCTCAGATAGAGGGATTACCAATGCATATTCCAATACAAGCTTCTATCACATCACCCCCACCCCCAACTAGCGGGAACACCACCACCACTAGGGGAAGATGAAGGAAGAACGAGCCCATAGCTCTGCTTCCTCCCCGAGATCAACCTCCTTCCACACTATGTGAAAGAGAAGGACACTCCATTAACATATGTCCTACTCTTTCAGAGTTATGCAATCTTATCCAACTCCCTAAAGAAACCCCATTTCTTGCTACTCCACCAAGTACATCCACTGCTACTATGGAGTCCTCCACCACACGCAATAAAGGAATGCAAACCAATTTTGCGTCTGCCATATGTTCAGAATATGGCCATTACACTCATCATTTCCCAGATCTACCTCAATTCTGCCAAACATTAGTTGTAGTATGCCACACATCTCGGCCATAGCCCTCTTAGTCACTCCCCACGGAGGCTCACATTACTGTCATTTGTTATATTTCTTTGACAGTCCTCGAGCGAACGAGGTACCATCCATAGTATCATGACATTTGGTTCATGTCTAGGGAGCCATCACACCCCGTACACGATATCCCTTCTACGTTCTCACCACTTGAGGACAATAACACTAGCCCATTGACAGTTCCCCCTACCACCTCCTAGGATCCCCTGTATTCTCGCATTTTCCACTATGACAAAGATATACTAGAGGAACTCACTACCCTCAATTTCCCATGGAATGCGCTCCATCATCAAGCACTTTTTCTTTCACAAGAGGCCTTTCACCCTCCTACCCAAGACTCCCTGTGCGTAATCGAAACCAAGGATTTTATTCCTTCGGGGTATATTGATTGGTTCAAAAACCCTGTCCTTGCCCTTGATGCTTTTGAAGAAGGCAACATGGACAACATATCCCCCACCATCAAAATTGACATTTCCATTAAACCAGGTATCATAGAAGAGATCATCATTGGCGCCGCATGCTCTCCTGAAGAAATCACTGCTTACAAAGCTCTCTTTCAGGAATACCGGTATATTTTTGCCTGGTCATATACTGAGATGCCTAGCCTCGATCCTTCTATAGTCAAACATTGAATTGACACTTGGCCAAATATTGCCCCCATTCGTCAAAATCAACACCCCCTCCACCCATCCAAAGTTGCATCTATCAAAGCCAAAATTGACAAGTTACACATTGTTGGGTTCATTTACCCCATTGTGTACACTTCTTGGGTCTCCAACCCCATCCCCGTGAACAAAAAACAAGGAACTATTCACGTCTGTAGAGACATTCACGATCTCAACCATGCTTGTCCCAAAGACAGCTTCCCAACCCCTTTCATCAACCAAATCATCGATGATTGTGCTGGCCATGAAGCACTGTCCTTTATGGATGAGTTTTTCGGCTATAATCAAATTCAAATCCACCCAACAAATTTGTACAAAACCACTTTTACAACCCCTTGGAGTACCTTTGCTTATCGCGTCATTCATTTTGGACTCAAAAACACCATTGCAACGTTTCAACGGGCCATGACCTATGTTTTTAATGATATTTCTTGCATCACCCTTACTTATTTAGATGACCTTACAACTCGATCCAAAAAGAGAACACAACATTTATATGACTTAAGCATTATTTTCCAATGATGTCGCCAATATAATATCCACTTGACCCCCTTGAAGTGCGTCTTTTGCATCACTGTCGGATGCCTCCTCGGGTTCATAATCTCCCAACAAGGCATCATTGTGGAACCCTTCAAGGTCCAAGCTATCACAAAAATTCCACCACCTAGGAATTTACTCCAACTAGAGAGCCTACAAGACAAAGCCAACTTCTTACATCGCTTTGTCCTAGACTACGCTACTTGTGCACATGGTTTTATCCACCTACTACGACATGATATCCCAGTTCGATGGGACGAACATACTCATGCATATTTTTATGTTTTAAAATCCTCCCTATACAATGCCCCTTTGATTAGTCCCCCAGACTATGATTGTGATTACATCCTCTACTTATCAGCCTCTGTTGTTTCAGTCGGAGGAGTCCTCATCCAATTAGGGGATGACGAGCATGAACATGTGATTTACTACATTAGTAAAAAAAAATCAGGACCACCCCTAAAGTATAATCATGATGATAAACTTGTGTTAGCAGTTGTCCTCACAGTCCAAAAACTGTGACATTATATTCTGCTTTGAACTACCAAGGTCATAGTAGACTCCAACCCCATGCAGTACTTTCTTAGTTGATGACAGAATAATGGATTTTTTTCCCAATGGATCATTATCCTCTAGGAATATGATCTAGAGTTCTCTACTCCCAAAAGAAAGAAAACTCTTGTCCTAGCCGAACTCATTATGGATTTTCCCTCCGACATCAAAGCTTCCCCCATCAATGACGATTTCCCTGATGAACACCTTTTTTATCCTCTCCGATGACCCCTGGTATGGCGATGATCTGGATTTTGTGAGAAAAACAAAATGAATATATATTATTAGAAGATGCTTAACACAAAATAATAGAGATATAGTAAAACTGGTTTTCTATTCAATAAGGAAATAAGATAAAATTGTAAAATGCAACGGAAAACAAGGTTGCTGGAATGATGGTGTCTTATCGCTGATAAGAGATGTGACAACTATGCTCATTCGTAAGAAGATGATTACAATGAGGCTCTAAAGGCATTTTTAAAATAAACAGGAATGTTAAAAACCCTAGACATCCAAAAACCTAACCCTAGGAGATGAAGCACCAAAAGTCAAGTGGGCCCCGTTTGGGTAAGTTAATACATCAACTTCCCGGGGTTGTAACTTTTGCATATGATATCCGTTTTAGGCACACGATATCCCATTGGAAAGGTATATCCGAGGAATACATTTTTTTTGATATCTATCAAAGGTCATTTCTGACTTTGGCGATCCCTAAGAATGTTGTTTAGGGCCTCAAAATAGCCCCGCAAGTCAGGGACCCGAAAACTAGGAAACAAACTGCCAAACTAGAAAATTGCCAAAATGAACCAGTTGGAATAGGTGGGAGGCCACCGAAATCCATCTGGATCATATAACCTCCTCGTCTACCTTCGCACACAAAATTTTGGGTCTCATCTCTCTCTTGAGATGATCATCAATGCATTTGCAATTAGGCCCCTCGATACCTCCTCATCGAAGACATTCTCTATTGACGTGGGGTCAAAACCATTCTTTGGCAATGTCTTACCATCGACGAAGCCGACAGAGTATTGAATGATTTCCACATCGATGCTGGTGGTGGTCACCTCTTGGGTACGTCCAACGCCCAAAAAATCATTCGAGTAGGGTACTTCTGGCCTATTTTCTTTCATGATTGCATCCACGTTGTCAAGCGATGTGACCAATGCCAGCTTTACGCAAACAAAGAATGATCTCCACAATCTCTTCTACACCCAATCATCACAGTTGGCCCCTTCTATAAATGGGGAATAGACTTCATGACTTGCCATCCTCCATCTAGTAATGGACACAAGTACATTGTCATGGAAGTGTATTAATTTACCAAATGGACCGAAGCCATGCACACATTCAACAACACGACTGACACAACAAGAGGTTTTTTCTTCAACCATGTCATTACTCGATTCATAGTCCTGCAACAGTTAGTTTCCGATCATGGTAAACATTTTGGGAATGATATCTTTGCAAAACTCTCCTCAAAATTAGGCTTCACCCATGAGTTTTCCTCCCCATACTACCCTTAGTCCAATGGGTAGGTCGAGGCTGTTAATAAAGTCCTCAAAACCATGCTACAATGTACCGTCAACAAACATAAGACCAACTAGCATCATATGTTGTTTTCTTCTTTATGGGCCTATCGCACAATAGTCAAAATTGCCACCGGTTTTACACCGTTCCACCTTGTCCATGGGATCGAATCCACCCTCCCTATTGAGTGAAAAATCCCCACATTACACACTTCCATAGAGCTCTTACCTAACACTACTCCAAAGGATCAATGTCGACTTACCTTAGAGTCACTTGATGAACATCGTCGATCTTCATTACAACATAATGAGTCAGCTAAAAAATGGTCCAAAGCCACCTTTGACCGCCATGTCAACCTTCGCTCATTCAACGAAGGTGATCTCGTGTTATCCTATGATATCACCCACGATACTCTGGGCCATGGGAAATTAGAATCATTACGGTATGGCCCCTTCATCATCCAACATTGCCTCACTAAAAGTTCCTACATCTTGGCCTCCCTAGAAGGCTACCCTCTCAAAGAACCTGTCAACGAGTTGTACTTAAAGAATTTTTATGCCTAAGCGTAGCCCCCCTACCTTAGGTTTCTTTTTGTACACGTTTGTATAGTTTTTTTCTTTACCACCACCTCTCCTCATGTTTGATCTATCACCCATGTTATTGACAAATGCATCATCCATCAGCCTACCACATCAGTTACACTGACGGTGCTAACTGCTAGACCCAGAATCTCCTCTTTGACCACTTGGGCCATCTATACCCCCTCGCATATCCTACTCCATTCCAGTGGCATATGTTTTGGCTTGACCACCAATAACCAAGCCAAATATGACAATGTCATTGGTCTTCTCGCCGAGGCCAGTCACCACTACATTCGTCACCTTAGCATTCTATTAGATTCCTAGCTTGTCGTCTTGTAGCTCAGCAATGTGTATCATGTTCATGATCCTTGCCTCTTTCACAAATACCTGCAAGTTAGACTCCTATCTCGCAACTTTGATTCGATCACATTTAGACATATTCCAAGAAACCTCAATCAAGTAGCAAATCACATGGCTAACCTAGTATGAGATTATCATTTATCATGTTAACAACATCGTATACACAACATCATACATTTGTCAAATAGATGGCATAAAACATCATACATCACATACACAAAACATAAAGACAAGAATGATCAAAATATATCCATCATATATATATCATCAAGGTCTCGTAGGCTCATGAGTCCCATCACCCCTATGAGTATAAAAAATGGGTATCCAATACCCTATACAAAATTGGGCCCATAAACCCATATACATAAAAAATAGGCACTCAAGGTGCCCCTAGAGCCCCCCCCAGGTTCCTCTATCAGTCGGAGGTTCCCCACCTGCTAGGGGCCCTCCAGCTCCAGGAGGCAGCTGACCAATCATCGTTGCCCCCGCCACTGCTGTTATGCGGATCAATGTCTGCCACTCTGCTGGTACCCCCCCACACAGTTCCAGGACCTCCTCATCCTAGATATGGGCCCATATTCCCTCAGGAACACCCTGCAAGACCTTCTTGAATCATCGGCAAAAATCCTCTAAGGTGGTCACAACATCCCCTTGTGGCTCTTTGGCTAGTCCAACACCAGCGTCATCTCACCGATGCCTCTATCCAACCCTCAGCTTTGTAGGCTCCTGTCGAGCTAGCTCCCATCAAGCCTATGCCTCTCATCCCTGGGTTCCAACATCTACAAAAGAAACACCATATATAATGTCAGCATCCATATACATGTATGATAAATACTGTCTACCAAAATCACAAAAACATAGACAACAAATACCTCTCTGGTCCCAATCTTCCCCAGGAGGTAGCACCATATCTGGGTCTTGTCTATAATCCATACCAGCGTATGGATAATGGAGAATAATGTGCGGCATATGACACCACACTCATGTGACTGTGACTATGAAATAGTGGCCACCCACCCCTCCTCCATGATGGTCCAACACATGCACCCATCACATCAATCATGACTCTCACCGTGACACCGACTCCAACAAAATCCTCAGGCACAATAAAGACACCCTCTCCAGAAACTAGGCCACAAAAATGGACCTGAATTCAAAGTCACCGGAGTCAGCACACTGACACCAATTCAACTACGACATCATCTTGGTGTGCATCATCACACCCCATGCAAACAGGTCCCCATCCAAGACCTGCTCCACCACCCTCAGCTGACCACCATTGATCCACTGAGTAACCACCATGGCCACGATGAACTTGGTCAACAAGTCATCGATGGCCTCAATAAGGACGATCGAACCTGACATAGGGTTCGACCAAGTACAGTGTCGAGCCTCCATGGTCTCCACTCGATACTCCCCTAGAAGATGGGGATCAACGGCTAGGGCCATCCCACAGAATGGGAGTCCCATCAAAATATACACGTCCTCTACTGCAGAGAATGTAAGTTGCTCCCCCCTCACCACGAAGCACTGCAGATCAGTGCTCCACATCCTAATCAGAAACTGGAGCAGGTACTCCCTAGACTGTATTAGGGTATAGTTGAAAAACTTGAGCAACTCGTAGGCTACCAAGTGTCTACATACCCCCGGCTGCGCCCTCGCAGCCTCTCGCAACCAATCCCAATCACGCTCTCGCCAGTGAACAAACATCATGCTCTATGCTCTGTTGATCACCTGCATCCACCCAGAAACATCTGATAAGCCTCATCATCCATCAAACAATCATAAATATCCAAAACAATACAGCCTTGAGTCTGCACACAGTGCACAACTTTTCCCCAAATAGTTGCACATCAATGCGCGACTCTTCTTTCCATAGCTGCGCACTAATGTGCAGCTTCCACAATCATAGCCGCGCATGGGTGTGCAACTATTGGTCGTACAGGCGCGCATCCCAATCGATCCTGTCTATCCTTCCCACACGCCCACATGCCCGGCTGTCTCAAGAACAACCGCACATTATGATCGCATTTCCTCACCATAGTCACACACTCCTTAGTGTCTGACTGTGAAGGAAAATCTCGCACATATTGTGCATGAAACTGAGGTATACCGGCGCACATATGCATGGGTATTCCCCATTTTCCCACTCACTTTTGGGCCCCTACCCTTAAAAACCCATGTACGACCCTTCATACAACCCCTAACTACAATCTATCAAAATCACAATATGTAGGATCATAGGACCACTAACCTTTGTCTCGCCACTCCCGGATCAGTAGCCTCACTCTCCAGTAATATCCAAATCTCCTCACAGCTCTATTTTTAACTCAACAATAGTGACAGGTACAAATGAGGTGGCATTGTGGGCCCACCATCCACATATAGCCCCTTTTTCCCAACTTCCACACTTTGTTACAAGAGCCTAGAGCCTCTATTTTTTGATATGTTATCAGCCACAAGATCCTGATCCAACCATATACACATTCACTTTCCCTAGGTTATCATTTTCACTTTTCCCTAGAGGAGCATTTTTCTCACTCCATGTTCAGGTATGCATGCTCACTTTCAGTTTTATCAAATAGTTGTTATATGTTCTATTATCATCAGATATTGTTCACGTCGGGTATTTGGATTTCATGTGTGTAGGTACTTGTTCTACAAGCTGACATCCCCTTCAGGTATATATACGACACTGACATGTAGTTACTCCCTCTATTACTATTTTCATATCTTAGTCACACCCTCTAACATTTACCTTTAGAGTCCCTACATTCGGCTCTGCAGTATCTTTACTTCTACCATATTTTGGTACCGTCATTTGATAGCACTCTCCCCCACATGAGTTATCCCATTCATAGTTCCCCTTGGAAACTTTACACTCATGCTAATTTCACCCCCTAGGTTTGGGAGTCCTGATAGTATTTTACATTTCCAAGAACGAACCCCATACTTCTTCTCATCATATTGCTAACCTTCCCAATGGACTCCTAGGTCATATCATCTTGGTTCTATTAACTGTATCTCCACAGTTTCATTATCCCTCCATATCATCCACCATCAGTTTTCCCACCTGCAGATTTTCCTCCATCCACTTACCTAATACAGTAACCCACCCATGGGCCCCCCACCCTCCACCAATTCTCTTTCACAAATTTGTGCCCTAATTAGGCCAAGCCATGTTTCACTAGGGAACCCGTTTTTGTATCTGTATACTCAATGTGAATTATTCTTTATTTCTTCGGTAATTGTATAAAGCCTTTGTTTCCAGCATATACATAGCTTTTTAATCGTATTCCTTGATGGCCTTCTTTTACCTAGAAAAGCAACCCATGTCTCCCTTGGTTGGGGCATCCACCCTTTTTTCATATCAACATCATTAAAAAACCCTAATTATCCCAAATACATGTACCCATGATCTCTGAGTTTTCCCACTTTGTTAGCCTCTGGCACAATTTAACCCCATATCTAGTCATCCCCTTGATGCTAGATCCAGTTTTACAGTTTCTTGTAATCATCCCTCAACACCCCAACCAAGGGTCATCTTGAGTCCCAAAACATCTTGACTTCATTCATGTTACTTGTCAATACCTGATATCATCTATTACTCAGTGGATTTCAAGAATACCTTAGCTTCTTGGAATCACATCTCCCTTCATGTCGACATTAGCACTATTTCTAGAAGGGCGACACTATCTTGACTCTCATTACCTTTTCAATGAGGAGTCTTCGATGACACAGAGATAATCATCATTGCATTTTGATTCCGTTGACCCCCAAAACATTTGAATTCAACAAAATCTCATGTTAAGGTGGGTCTTACTATGCGACCATTGCATTTGTTTCATACCAGCTGAAGACCTCTGAAGTTGATAAGCCATCAATGCCTACTAGTCATTGACAATTCTTACCGTCATCCTTGACTCACTTCATATCCCTTTCACCATTCAAAACTGTCATCTACCATTATCAACCACCCCTAAGGGTGCTGCAGTTATCTACATCAACATCCATCATCAGTTACAGTCCCGCATTTTGGTTTCATGACATGAGCATGGGGCATGCTCGCCTCGTTTGTACACAGATTTTATTTTTTCCTAGAGAAAGGTTTGGGTCCCACAGTTTTCCCTCTCCCTCTGACAGATATCTCTTGCAGTTCCTCTCTTCACTCTTCCTTACAATGGCACTCTCAACAAAAGAAACATTAATGTATTTCAGTTATACATATGCTCCTAACCTCACACATCAGGGGGCATATGTTATCACTGGAAAATCATTTTTAGCATTGCACACAATGGTTGAATAAAGACATCAATTCCAATAGTAATTAGTCCACCTACAACACCAAAATCCATCAAAATGCAAAAATCTATATACTTGGTTCAAAAATCAAAGTGCAAAAATTCACCAAAGGAAGCACGTACACCGTGCGTAGAATGTGCATGCTAACACAACCCTCAGCACACACTATGTGCAAAATGCACAACTATCTACGAGAAAATCTACGCACTTCCATGAATGACACATTTATGAATCTTGTTTTCCTCTCAACCACTTCTAGTCTAACCCCCAACACGATTTGACACTCATATCTGAGAAAAATCCAGCTTGGAGGATGGTCAAGGGCTAGGAAGTTCCCTAAAAGGCACCTTGTTCACACTATGAGCCAATTATATATTGCCATGAATGGACACTATAAATATGTGCCATGGGTGTGCTAGAAAAATAAGAACTTCAAGGTATTGTTATATTGCAAGAATTCTTCTTTGAGAATCCTCTTTTCTCTTTGAATCATTCAAGCACTATAGCAAGGGTCATTCCACTCATCTCTTGAGAGGATTGACATTGTACTTATTCACCATTATCACTTGCCATTGCATGAAAAGAAGGGCTCTCAATTAGGGAACTCAAGAGCCCTCCCAAGGAGGAATAGGGGATTCATAACATGCTCTGTGATCTGTCGATCAAGACACGAACGGATCGAGAATTCGATGCCAGAGGAAAGGTGTACTCATAATCTTTAGATCCCTGAAAAGGAGATTGCTGAAAGAAGTTAGGACCGTTGGTTTGTGGCAGATCTCGACCGTAAGATCTGGGTCCCTGACTAATCGAGTTTCAGGGTTTCAAAGGCGGAGGTGTTGAGGCACTTCACCTCAATATCCTCAAATCCATGAAGGGAGAAACGTCAATAGATTTGGGCCTGCAGTCATATCGCGCGGTCGCTTGGAGAGAGGAACCGTGCCTAGCACCTCTTCGTGTAGGCAGGGTTCGGTTGAAGGCCCATTGGTTATTTGTTTAAATGGTTCCAGTGGGGAAATGAGAGCCTCTTTGGGTCAAGGAGAATAGAAGATCCGTGACCATGAGGCCAGCCGGTCCTCTCGGGGTAGGGGGGTTTTGTCAGTAGTTATAAGTGTGGTTATTGGTAATACCTTAATTTCTAGTTTAGGGTAATCTAGTAATAAATATTGACTATTAATATCTTAGTGTGTGGGTGTTGTTAGATCTTTATTTTCTAGGGCTTACTTATGATATTTTTGGGGGGTTTATTTATTATATTCTTTGAAATGTTATTGTAGATTGTAGTTTAGGAGGGTATGCAATGGTTTTTCCATTTTTTTGGCAATTCATTATTCTTAAAAATAAATTTGGAAAAATATTATGTTAGGATGGAATTATTTTTTTATTTTGGTAATGGTTAAAGTTTTAGATTTTCATCTCATGTTCATCATAAATGAATAAACTCCTTTTTTATTATAAAACAAAATTCTAAAAACGTAGGGTTCTTTTAATTAATTACAACGAGTTTTTCTTTGGTCAAGGATATATATGTTTCATTGGTTGGGCATAGCATATCTTATATGTATGGAAGAGAAAATGGGTCTAACTAAAGGAATACCCTTCCATGAGAATGAAGTGGGCAAACTAGTGAATGACCATTTTGATGATGATTCTTTTTTAATAACTTTGGAAGATCAAACTTTTTGGGTAAACATTATGGATTACCTAAACATCTTTTATATTTCTTCAATTTTCCAAAACACAATGTTATAGATAAAGCCAAAAAGCCATCCCTAACATCTTGACCTCATTTATCTATTCTTTGATCCAATCTAGCTATGATTGGGTACTTGGAAATTTTGTTTTTTTCTAAGCATGTTCTCGAAATATTTAGTATCCCATGGTGTAAAGGGTGAAAGAAGATTATTTATATAATAAGTTCACATGAATATTATTTTTACGACATATTTACCATATCATTCTTGTTGCATCCCTCTACTTTATTTTGTGGAAGATTAGAAAATGGTCTCAATAAAGTTTTATAGGCAAGAATGACAATATAAACGACCTTCATGAAATCAACTCATATCTTTAACAACCTACAAAAGTTTCATGGCTTCGGCATTATTAAATAATTCCTCTAAGTTAGGAACCTAAAGATATGTTGGTTCCATGTCTACATTGATTCTAAAGTACACATTATAATTATAGTTCTTATTAAAAGATATTTTATTGCTACATGTTGGAGATAAAGGCTAAAAATCATTTAAATTCCCACAAATGTATTGTTATGAACCTAATACTTAAAACACTGTGATAAAGAAGCATGCACACAATTGGGACCAAATATTAGCATGGAGCATCTTCTAAAATTATAATAACAATGAGTAATACATGGAACATCATAAAAAAGAGTTAGGGAAGTTGGGCAATGTGAAACAAGTAATACAATTAAGTTTAAAATGTGAAATTTTCTTCTTTACAAGATTTTTTTTCATAGCGGTGTTGAAAAACACTATTGTCCTTATTGATGGGCCTTTGTCTGCTTTCTGAAGTTCAAAATGAATGAAATTTATTGCTTCCATAGACTTTTTTGCATTTATATGTATATCACTACTTTACATTGACGACCTCCCAAAATATCTATGTACATGTCCTTTCATTGTCAATTCTTCTCACCTTCTTGTTCTCTCTACCATTACTAAAGAACACTATTCAGCTATAGATTTTGAATCTCAAATAGAGGAATTTTTCATAAACTTCAGTTATTCCCTACATAATGTGGTTTTGATTGATGCACCAGCTCTGTCATGCTCCCCATTCTCATGTCTACTCTTAAAATAATTCCAAATATACAACGCCTTGTATTTTTTTTGTAACAAACACAACCATTGAAATACACCGACATTTTTGAACTAGCCCTCATGACCATTGAAATGAAATGACATTTTTGAATTATCCCTCACAACCATTTGACCAAATCTAATGTCAATTGATGTACATATATTATTCTCCTCCAAGTGACCATAGAATAGTGGAAAGCAATGTTGTACATAAGCAAAGTTATAATACCCATTGTCACTTGTATACAAGTGACACTCTTTTAGTATAACTCTTTCCTCTTTGCTATTACCTAGCCCATGTTTGTACATAATATTGACCATTAGACGCATTTTCTCTAAATGATAATATTGACTTTGAATTTCATTTTATAGTTGAAAGGTGTAGTTGTCAACAAAATCCACCACTAATAATATAGTACCAACATGAAAGATATATTTTCATATTCTAACGTGCTTATCCTACCATCAAGCCACATAGACATATTGACATATTGTTAATTCTTAAAAAAAAACACTTTGATGAAATGATAAATTCATATTACTAGTCTGACATCTCAATTATTTTCTTAATCTCAAATTTCAATATTTTGGTCATTGTGTGACAATTATTTAAAATTAAATAAATAATAAGTTGCAAGTGGATAAACTCCATCAGTAGAGCTAGTTTCTCCAACAAGCCTTCTAACTCTGAAAAATCTCGAAATCTAGAATTATGCAAGGCATAATGTCCATCATGCTAGACTCATATCCAACCAATATTCTTGCAAAATTTGTTATTTTCCACTGGTAAATAAAGGACCGTGAAATAAAATACTATGTATACAACTTGAAATAATATTATAACCCTAATATATGCTTTTAAGTCAACACCAACCATTTTATCTATACAAACGCGATAACAAATACTTTGATGGAAGAGATGGAGCACCGACAACACTATATAATTTTTATTTTATGTAAACATATACAAATAGATGGTGGGCATAACTTAATTTTAGTGTGTTAAGAGAAATATATCTTTTCATTTTCTAAATTCCTTACCCTTCTATCAAGCCACATGGACATATTGACATATTGTTAAGTCTTTTAAAAAGAATCTTTGATGAAATGATAAATTTATACTGCTAGTACAAAATCTCAATTCTTTTCTTAATCTCAAATTTCAATATTGTGGTCGTTGTGTGACAATTATTACAAATAAATGAATAATAAGTTGAAAGTGGATAAAATCCATCAACAGAGCTAGTTGCTCCAACAACCCTTCTAACCAAGAAAAATCTCTAAATCTAGAATTATGCGAGGCACAATGTCCATCATGCTAGACTCATATCCAACCAATATTCTTGCAAAATCTGTTATTTTCCACTGGTAAATAAAGGACCATGAAATAAAATACTATGTCTACAACTTACAATAACAATATAACCCCAATCCATGCTTTCAATTCAACACCAACTATTTTATCTATAAAAACATGATAACAATCCATACTTTGATGGAAGAGATGGAGCAACAACAACACTATATAAATTTTATTTTATGTAAACATATATAAATAGATGGTGGTCATACTTTAATTTTAATTTGCTCACTGCATTGTAAACTGATAAAACAAGTGTGATAGTTGCATAACAGCTAGTTCCTGCCATGTTGAATAATTGTAGTTTCTGCGAGAGCATTCACTATTATTACTTCGGGCATTTGTCTCGATAGTAGGTGTTAGTCCCTAAAGTTGTCCCTGATTGCTAAGGGAAAGCTAAGGCACCTCAGTTATTGCAATGGTTTATGTTTGTAGGTATTTTTGGGTTTATAGGTTGTTTTATGGGTCAAGAAGTGGATGAATTAGGAAACATAAAATTTTGGTTACAAAGTCAGGTTTCCACCACATTCACTTAGTCAATGACAATCACTCTGATCATATAGATAAGGATATTTAAACAAAAGAAAAAGAAACTAACAACTTACAATATGTTCACTTACATAGAATAGTCTTGATCTCAAATAACATTCAAAAATAAGAAATAAATACTTAAACACAAATCCTATAACAATTGAGCAAACAACAAAATCTTTACTGGTATTCAACATGAACATAATAAATCAAATTCTTCGCAAAATATTTCAATGCATTCAAGTAAGAGAGAATAAATTTAACACAAGAATGAGACAATCTAACCATCATAATGATTTTTCCATTCAGTGTAAAGTGTAGCAGATTCCAGGTATACAATTCAGGTCAATATGTGCTTTAGCACCACCAAACTTGAACCTCTACCTCTTAATTTGAACTTTATTTTATACAAAAATAAGAGGTTCCACTTTTGGATCTAGATCCCAAAACATAGTGGCCCATTAATTACATCCCTTGACTATAGACATTACATTCGAATTACCTCACATGAGGTCAAAACAACAAGATGATTTTTAGGAGGAAAATCCTCATAGTAAGATCAAATCCCTAAAAATGTTCTTGTGAAAACTAATAAGTTGATTCAGAAAGGAACTAATCTCTAATTCCTAGCTGGATTTATCCATGTGGTCAAATTTTCCTGCAAAATCTTCAACTTCCCTGTATTCGCTCCTCATCCTGAAAAATAAAGTTCTGCAAAAATATTGTTTTGTTGCAGCCTTAGGGATTTTCTTTAAGAATTCATAGAATTTCCTTTTCTTTCTTTTTCATCTTCTGGACTTTATTTTGTAATATGGAATTATTTATTGTAATCTTTTGATTTTGTTGCCTTAATTTTGCAATAATGGCCTCATAATCTTCAGGTGTCAACACATCTTTCCTCCCAATCACAGGTTCTTCTTTATTTTCTTGTAGTGCAAGTTCTTCTTGATTTTCTTGTAGTGTAGGTATGTTTAAGTCAATAGATAATTTGGGATTTCTAGGTTTCATTTACTTCTTATATACCTTTACATATTTCTCCTCAACAATGTCTTATGTTGTATATGTAACGACCCCCGTCGTTACGACTACATGCGACGCAAAGCAAGTGTGATTTTTTTTTTTGTTTTAAGAAGGAAGGAAACAACGACAACAATTAATCAACACAACTTGATGACAAACACAACACACTCAGATTGGGCAATAGGCAACAATGACTCAACATACTAGCACATCATGCAATTGGACGAATCATGCGATAATCAATAGATAGATAAAAATGACTACTCGCCCGACACAAGCAAGACAACACCTATAAGATAAAGGAAAACATCAACAAACTTGACACAATGGATTCGACGACTAATACCTAGAAACCTATACGACGCATAAAACCAAACTCATTAAGGCATACAAATCAAGTACCAACATCAATTACAACGAACAATGTGCCCACATCAGGAAGCACAGGACTCTGACGAGTTATCATTCACTCTATCCATCAGTGCACGCAATGATCCCCTCATCGGGAATATTGTCTTCACAAGGCGATAGGCGAGACAATAGACAAGGTGCAACATGACATATCTAGACCAATAACCCAAGGAAAAATCCAACGCACTAGGAGACTGAATTAACTGTCAAAATACATGAAGACTAAACCCAAGCACCCAATCGACAAGTCAACAAGACGCAAGGAAAACTGCTATAACAAGCATACATCACATTAAATTCCTAAATCCACATAAGTCATATGTTCTTTAAACTAATCCTTCTTTACCATTATGAGATAACTACTTGTTTTTGTTTTCCTTGCAAAAGAGAATTAGTATATGCACTTAACATAATCAATACTAATACTAGTGTAATGAGGAATGTAATGATGAATTACGCCATGTTCGCATAGTAAGAAATATATTCTCTAATATGCACTAGTTATTCCCAGGTGACGCCTTGACTACCTCAATATGTACATAATAAAATAACTATAATCAAACAATTAGTTCATGGAAACTAACTATATTAAAAATACATATTGTTCATGGTAACTACATCAATATTGTTCATGGTAACTACATCAATCTGTACATATTAAAATAATTATAATCAAACAACTAGTTCATGGTGATTAACTAAAGGTAACAATTAGTTTTTGTCTGGTAATTATATGTTGCTAACTATATGATGTCTAGCTTTTATATGTTGTCTAACTATTGACCACATGATATATAAAATCCCTGTCAATAATATTAAATCTCTGTCACACATTATATATCAATCGATGTCACTAAACTCGCTATAAATATATCTCTATTACACATTATGTATGAAATCGCTGCCAATAATTATATCTCTGTCACACATTATATATAAAATCTCTGTCCATCAATAATTCAATGTTTGAATGATATATTGCTATCCATTAATAATATCATTGTCTAATACTAATGCTATATAATAATGATATTGTTGTCTAAAATATATTGCTATCCCTTAATGAGATTGTTGTCTAAAAAAATGAAAGCTAATAAAGATATTTCTGTCTAATAATATATTTAAAATCACTGTCAAGATATATACAGATCGATGTCTGTCAATCACTATTAATAAATAGGAAAATCGTTGTCATACACAACATAAATTCATTGTCATACACAACATAAAATCGATGTCCATATATATGATATGATATCACTGTCCCAATATATGATATCGTTGTGTACATATATGATATGATTTCGCTGTCTAAATACATGATATGGTGTCGCTGTCTAAATATATGATAATAAAAATCACAATGATAATAGTTGTAAACAAAATCACATTGATAGAAATCACTATATAGCATATAAATCATTGTCCTTAACCTATTAAAAATGTAGTCATTCCATATTAAAACTTTGTTATTAACATATTAAAAATGCAGAGATTTTTCCAATCAAAGCGCTGGGTAAATCATGGAGTAAGAACTATGCATTATTCCATTAAAATCATGGAGTAAGAACTGGGCATTATGCCATTAAAATCGTTGAGTAAGAACTGAGCATTATGCCATTAAAATCGTTAAGTAAGAACTGGGAATTATGCCATTAAAATCATGGAGTAAGATCTGGGCATTATGCCATTAAAATCGTGGTAAGAAATGGGCATTATGCCATTAAAATCATGGAGTATGAACTGAGCATTATGCCATTAAAATCGTTGAGTAAGACCTAGGCACTATGCCATTAAAATCGTTGAGTAAGAACTGGGCATTATTCCATTAAAATCGTGGAGTAATATCTGGGCATTATGCCATTAAAATCATGGTAAAAACTGGGCATTATGCCATTAAAATCATGGAGTAAGAACTGGGAATTATGCCACTAAAATCATGGTTGATGCTGTGTGGAATGCCAAGAAATTCGTGGAGTAAAAAATTGCAGTGGTAAGTAATATAACGCATAGATTTTATTAATCAAGTGCTGGGATTTATCATTAAAACCGCAGAGATTATACCAATCAAGTGCTGGGTAATATGCCAAGAAATCACAGATATAATCATCCACAAGAAAACACAGAGATGAATCGATCAGAGATGAATCAACAAAACGCAGAGACTAATCGATCAGAGATGAATCAACAAAAAGCAGAGACTAATCGATCAAAGATGAATCAACAAAATGTAGAGACTAATCGATCAGAGATGAATGAAACAAAAACACAAAGATACTCAATCACAAGAAGGCACAAAGATTAGAGATTAATCATAAGAGAAAAATGTAGAGATAAGTAAGGGATAGATAGTTGGGAAAAAATTTATCCTTCGCCTATTATCCCCCAAATCCTTTGCAACCTTTTCATCACGGGTTTTCACCACAACTTTATCTTGGATTCTGGATGGTAAGCCATTGTCCTCCCAAGCATATCTGTCCCACACTTCAACAACTACAAATAGACATCATTTTCCTTCTAATATTTAATGAATTGTGTTGATAAACTCCCCCTTGTTTAGCTCCTTTGAATCAAAATTTGGCTCGAATTCCCTGAGCACCTGGTGGAGCAACTCCATAACATTGAATTTTTGAGATATTCCCAACCAAACCCAATGGTCAAAGCATTGACATATCTCTTTGATATTGAAAACGCGTTGGAGCATAAGGATTTTTCCCTGCTCTCCCATGCATACAATGCCAATGACTGGAGGGATGTCTTCCTTCAATATCCATTCAATAATCACTGTAATATAGTCTCCCATGCCCACAATTTGTGATTGTTGAAGGAAAGCATTGGATCTTTCCCTCTTTTCTTTAAAACTATTTGCATCCAATGCTTGACCATGAGCATTTACATCTAAAACAGACGCAAGAAATTTGAGATTTTTAGCATTCAGTTGGACCTGCTTGAGTCATTCCTTTAATTCCCTAATCTTGTGGCCCATCTTTAACCGAAATATCAGTTTGGTAAATATGTCATCAACTACCCCACATTGATCCACTAGGTGCTCAACATCGGTGACAAAATCCTCAAGACTGTCAAGCCAAATGGAAACTGAATTGGAGTTCCTTTTCTCTCCGACGTCCATTAAAAGACATTTAATGGAAAAAATCTCTTCACAAAAAAATTGAAAATCCCTTTTG
>SNQJ01S0185291.1:0-18783 GCA_010110895.2 Picea sitchensis | reverse complement strand
GGTCACATCCAAAGGGAAACAAGAAGGAAAAGGAAAGTTGGCAAAAGTAGGATGACCTGACAACACTAGGGGGAATTAAAAGATGGCAAGGACCGATGGGACATCACATTAATTGTGCCAACTGGATACGGAAAAGCAGGAGTAATGCCAAGTAAGAAACTGTCGGACATGCATTGAACCGGTAATCAAGGTGAATTTAACCCATAACCAAGGAAGCGTACTCAACAAGATTCATGGGAAATCCATACAACACACGGACGCAGGAGCCAATAGTCTATTCACACAGAGAGAACAGAGAAAGAGAGATAGAGGCAAAAGAAAACAGAGAGAGTTCACAGATACCACAAGGACCATTCAAGTCCAGCAGCCATTTGACATTCACCACCATGGCACTGCCCAAGCAAGCAGAAGCGAGTCAAACCGCCAGAAGATCGATATTTCAAACTAGATCACGAGGACAGGCAAAGGAAGGTGAACAAAAGCCGTTGGAGATCATTAACATCGATGAAATCCCATCCCTAGAGACAATACCAGTACAACCTACGCCGATACTGGAAGAAATCCCACAGCCAACACTGGAGGGCACGAGTCAAAAGATACCAGCGGAGGTGCAGAAGCCACGGAACTAAGAAGCAGAAACCCTGAAGGAGGTGAAACTAGAGAATACAAAAGCAGCTCTGAAAGTTAATAGCAAGACACTGAAGACGACAACAACAATTGAGCCAGACGAGTCTCAAATGACCATCTCAGACCACCCAGCCGGGGAAAAGGGAGAAGATGTCTCGGCTTGGCCGGAATGGTATACAGAGGAGAAATCAGAAGTCATTGGAACTTCAGGCCAGCCTCCGTAATGGAAGAAAGACAAGATACAGATACCAAGGTCACCCCGCAAGAAACCAGCAGCAAAAATTCTTCTACCATGCATACTGGCAGGAGTACAGGTAGGACCAGAGATACTGAGTTATGTAGGGAAGCTCAAATACTCTGACCATGATGTAGTAGATGAATACAAGTTCCCGGAACTTGTGAAGAGGGTATTTATACAGACTACGGGCATGAATCTAGTCGGAGAACCGATTGATCAGCCATACCAGTGGGCAACTGGGCTGGAGAAAACAAGAATTTTAGGTCTGTTGGACCTACCACATTTTGGCAGAAGCCAGTACGCAACAACACGTGTCAAACAACTTCTACCAATCACACATGGAGGGGATATATGGTTGGACAAGCCCGTCCCCATAGCCGTGGAGCTTATTGCGAACCTAACAAGGTTATCGATTCGGGGTATGGATCTGGCATTGTTTCTGGATGAAAAAAAAAAGGAGAAAGCGCTAGGAAAAGAGATGAAGAAGAAGTATGGCACTGACAGGAGGACAAGAGGGATCATCATCAAATGAATCAACAACGCAGACACACAATTGGGCGCGAAAATATTAGCCTACAAGCTACTAAGAAAATGTTGCAGAGAGGAAGTACCAGCTAGAGTTGTTATAGTTGCAGCCTAGTGCGCAGAAGGCACCTCAATGAGCTCGGCGCCATACCTATTGAACTTGTTCCTAGAGGACTACAAGGATGTGTAGGACCTAGGCACATCGTTCCATTATTCGTGGCTCAAAACATTAATAGGCTTCATGGGATGGAGGGAACCAGGGTAGGTAATTTTTTGTACCAGACCGAAGCCGAATCGGGGAGGTACTTTTTTCTTAGAGCCAGGCCAGACTCGAGGAGCAAGAAGGAGAATGGGTTCATTTTTTAGGGATACCTATGCGACCTATAGGAAGCCATCTCCAAGATGTGGCAAATTACACCAAAAGTTGTCGAGCGATATGCATACATCGCCAATTTTCAGGCCACATGAAACACAGTGTGGATACAGGCGAGGAAGGATCCGGATAAATAGTGGCTACAGATGCACTACTGTATCATAGAGGGTGACATTGACATGTTCATCAGTGAATGCCTGAAGAATGGAGAATTATAGCCATCACCCAAGAAGTGTTGGAAAGAATAGAAGAAGAAAAGGAAGAGCATGGAGAAACGCAACCTCCGGAAATCCAAGTGCCCAAGAGACCAAGAACGGGCCAACACAAGACACCATAGACAAAATAAGGGCCAAAGAATATAGGGACTCAGAAGGAGAATAAGGAGAGTACACAGTCGACCAAGGGACAACAGAAACAAACTGAGGGAGTGCAGGAGACCACCCCAATTCCTGATATACAGGAACCAGGGGGAAATAAGAGACCTGCCACGCATCTAGGAGGCACGCACAAGAAATCAAAGGCACAACGATCACCACCCGAGTACATGATCATGGAGGAGGATGGGGAGATGATAGCCTGAATAGTCCAGGATTGTCTATCCGAGGACTTCGACCATGTTTCACACCACAGGGACAATATCCAACAGGAGTTGGCAGATATAAAGCAGCTCATCAAGCAGTTCAGGGAAGGACTAACAACAAGAAACAGGGAAATTGAACCATCGGTACTACCAATAGAAGGAGGAGTGTCAGAAGAAGAACAATAGTCATTCCAGGGGATACTGCAGCCACATGTAATATCCCATATCAACCCTAGTATGTTTCACATGGACGAAATTGTGGGGCAGACACCCTTCAAGGACTTAAACCAAATTCAACTCGTGTTGACCAAAATACCATTAGGAGCGCTACACAGGTTGCAAGTGAGCGTAAACCACGAGCTACAATCTCGCACATGCAGAGACTTAACCAAATTGAAGCAGGCAACAAAGAAACGAGACGCGCTAGAAATGTCTATGAGAAGGCTAAATCCGAGACCGAGGAGGAAAGGGATCGCATAAAAGGATTAGAGCAAAAAGTGGCAGGAATGTATGAGAAGATTCCACAGGCCACGCAAAGTGAGGAAATCATAGTAGCAGAAAAGATTGATTGCATTACGTAGGCAATCGATCGATATCAGAAGGATATCGAGAATCTCCGAGAGCAACTCATACCAACCACTCCACCAACAGTCAAGGAGCAAAGGAAACATGAAGTAACAACACAACTACAGGAGATAGAACAACAGGTCAGCACAACAACGAACTTGTTTGATAAAGCAACACAGATTTGGACTAGCCTAGAGGAGGATCAACATATCCAAAAGTGGGATAAGGAAGAAGAAAGGATCAACATAGTTATCCAAGAAATCAAACATAGGCAGAAGACAATGCCAGTTACAGAACACGTTAAGGGAATGCATGAAATGAATAAAATGCAGGCAGAGATAACTACCACACAAACACAAAAACATGAGCAGCAGACTCAAATGGAACCGTTACAAGAGCACGTAGCAAAAGTCCTAGCACAAGCAGAGGAAGCCAAGACACATATAGCACAAACCCAGGCAGAATGCAAGGAATTGGTTAGTGATGAAGTCATAGCTTAGGTAGTGGACACAATCAAAGAGAAGATTGCGCAGGCACAGACACAGGCAACAAAGCTCAAGGAAAAGTTCCAGATGATCACCAAGGAGATCAAGGAAGCTCAGAAGGATTAGGTGGCTCAGGATGAGCCACATGTCAGTGTTGGGAGCATGTTGGCAGCAGGCTGCAGTGGAAAGAAGGATGATCGTGGGGAAAGGAAGCATGCAGAGAGCGAAGCAACAGCTGGAAGGAAAAACAACATGCACTCATGCAATAAAGTGTGCACAAGGAAAGCGACAACTGGAAGGAAGAATAGCACGCACACACGAGAGGAAGATCTAACGTCAGTAGGTTTAGGGTTTTGGTAATTTATTGTAATGGTTGAAGAGAGAAAGATGTAAAAATACTGATATTGAGGTATTATAAAGGGGTTGTTGTGTTTTCTAGTTAAGGAGTTACAAATTTTTTAGTAGTTCCGAGTAAGTTAGTATTCGGGTTTACATTTTTTTGTATGAACTATTTTGTAAGTTGTTGAGCTAGAGGAGAGACGAGAAGGTAGATCTTGAGGATTATACTTCAGGCTGAGGATCCTGGTGCGATCTAGTTCGCCTCATATAGATATTACCTGGCTAAGGAGAGTTGTAAGTGCATGGCGTTGTAGAAGCATAACTACCATAATAAAAGAGCCAAGAGTCAAATCTTTGTGGACGTAGTCCAGGAGGGGGTGAACCACGATAATATCTGTGTAATATGATGAATGCATGCATATCTTTATTCTCTTTTCAATAGTTATTTGTCGTGCTTAATGAATGAAAGAGTTACTACATAATCGTGAATAACATTAGGTTGCATTTACCAATTCTATTAATGGTCCAATGGTCGAGCTCTCATATATCATACTCAATCCACGGCTGTAAACACCTGAGTCTTGCAACCACCCATTAAATCTATCTCGGGTGAGACTGCGCAGCGCATTCTGTGTGATGTGTTGCCTTCTAGTTTACCAAGAGCGCCGATAGTTTTAGAGGCTTTGTTGGAAACCCAAAAGACATGAACCCTAGGTCACAACTTAGACAGTATATGGGAAGTGATAACCAACAGTATCACTTGCTACGACAAAATGTTGTATAACAAATATGATTTCCATTAGACAAAAATCCACAGGTGTTAGTCTCCACCACAATCGTTGGAATGAGGATCCACGAGAGGGGGTTAACCCATGTCGTGAAACTCGCGGAAAGCGCTAAACCCAATGTGCAACAATACTTTCGTATATGACAACAACAACTTGGAGGAAGTGACTTCATACAAATATCTTGGAATTGATATTCACCACAAGCTCATCTGGAATTATAGCATTGAGAAAAGGATAAATGGAGGATGGAAAGCTTATTATGGGCTTGAAAACAATTTTAAATTAGTCGATCTTTGGATATGGGATAAGAAACAACTCCTCTTTGAGACTCTTGTTACTCCTGTTATTCTATATGGATGTGAAGTTTGGGGATGTGGTATCTCTAAAGAATCATGGAGAAATATAGACTAGATCCAAAATAATTTTATAACCTACAATCTTAAAATTAAAGGAAATATGCCCTATCCTATCATCTTCTTAGAGGTAAGCCTTTCCCCCATTGAGAGCATAACTATGACTAGATACCTAATGTATAAAAACAAGTTAAACTCCATAGAAGAAAAGAGGCTTTCTAAAATTGATTCAAAATCCAACCAAAACCATGTTCAACTCAAGCGGGGATCGCATAAATATTCCTAGTCTTGGCTAATCCATTGGTGAATAACGTAAGAGATAATTTTGTTGAATAAGGATACTATTAAAAATATTATTAAATAAAAGTTTAAGGAGAAAATGTGGTGTGATAAAGAGTTAGAGGAAAAAAGAAAATTGATATATTATAAGAATGTAATCAACCCTATTCTAGAAGATCAAAAATATTTCTTTGTTTTGACAAGTGTAAACATTTCTAAAATAAGAACAAAGTCTCATGAGCTCCATAGTGAAATTATACATTGGTCAATTCCTAAAATGCCCTAGGATGAGAGAGTGTGTGACCTTTGTGACACTAAGAGGGTTGAAGATGAAAAACAGTTTCTCTTATATTGTCTAGCCTATACTCAAATTAGATCTCAATTTGAAAATATTTGTCACATTACCAACCTTCTAACATTTTAACTCAACAAAATTATGGTGATGTTGGAAAGCTTCTCTTAATGTTTTTCGAGCACATAAACAAAATTCTAAAGAATTGCAAATAATCCCTTACCTTTTGAAGGTACGATAAACCAATTCAATCTCATTGGATGTTAATCATCATTATCATTATAATAATATTGGGAAAATCAAATTTAAATTTATAAAGTCTTTATACTATTTTAATTTCTTTATATATTGAAGTGTTTTATTTAAATTTTATAAAGATAAAAAAATTAATATCTCAATATTATTAATTTGATTTTAGAAAATATTTTAACAGTTAATTATATCATAATAACATATTGACATCTTTCACTAAATTTTTATTTTTAAAACTTATATATTTGTAAAATATAATTGAATATTTGTTTGATCCCTCTTAAATTATCAATTAAAGTACAAAAAGTTTTTATTTTTTAAAATTATGTAGTGTAGTTTGGGATATAAATGTAACATTTTTGTTGATTTAAAGTTGATAATTAAATTGAAAATTCTTAATATAACATGTTTATATATATATATATATATATATAATTTTTGAGTAAATGGTAAAATTTTATTTTTTTTCGGAAAAAATTATAATTTCATTATATTATAATAAAATTATATACACAGATATATACAAGTCATTAGTAATAACCTTGTATATATTATCTATAAAGTTTGTAGTCTTGATCTATTGATGCATACACAAGGCATCATTACATCCAATATGAAAATCTTTATCGAAATTTACAAATTCAGTCCCAAAGAAAAATTTCTACTAAAATTTTTCCCCAAAAATGCGGGTGTATTCTACCGGTGTACAGTAAAGTATCATGAAACTTACATACAACCCAATATTTAAACAATAAGTTTTGTCCCCATCAAAAAGTGCCAAAGTAATCAATTATCCTGAATTTCGTGAAAAGGCCTATGATAGAAGCCATGGGTTCCCAATGTTGATTGTTCTTCAATATACCATTGTCCAAATGCTAGCTGCAAGACTTCTTTGGAAAGATTGTTCACCAACTGGTTCCACTCCCTGTAAATATGGGTAAAAGAAATGGAGTCAAAAAAACTTTTTATACGAATCACATCCTCTAATATCGGAACAAGACGAGATATGCGGCATCTATGGAAACAATTTGCCTAGTTGATTATTATTAAGGAATCACCAAATACTTGTAAATTATGACAGACCTGCTCCACAACAAATAATAATAAGAGTTTAAATCCATTAATTCTGAGTAATTGTTTGTGTCTGCCCTCAATCCCACTTTGAGTGTGTAAATATGTCTACTGGACATATAGAGTCATCTACGCCCTCCACACAAATGATGATCAGCCGAAGCTGCCCCATCGAAATACCCCCATGGCTTGGAGTTGTCAAAGATTTATTTCCTGACATATCTAGGATGTTCGAGACCCTCCCCACCCAAGCAAAATAAGGAATCCATGATCCCAATGCTATTGGCAGCAACTATGGTGGTCTATAAGTATTCATCATGGAAAATAACTTTGTTTTGAGCAATCCAGATTCCCCAAGATTGGATTAAAGGAAAATCATCGATCTCATCACTCCCCTGCGTACACAACCACTTCTGCAATGCCACCTCAAATGAGTTTCCCTACCAGTTCCTGAGTGTAGTTTTCAAATTTATGGAAATAGACCAAACTTCCCTGGCATAGGAACAATGAAAGAAAAGATGATCCATACATTCCAACTGTTCTTTGCAAAGAGAAAACTGACTCGACCCATTGAACTATCACTTTTGTAAATTATCCCAAGTTGGTAGTTTGTTCGCCAGAATCGACCAAACCATAAGCTTCCCTTTCGTCGAGCAATGTTGTTTCCAGAGCTTCCTCCACCACCAAAGTGGTTCTCTCTATTGTACATCCACACTTAATTTAATATAACCCTCTCTAGGAGTATATTCTTCACCCCCATCGCCATCACAAAGTAATTCATCTTCTCTATCAACCAGACGAATATAGGCTTCCCTTAGAGCCTGTAAATATTTATCCCAATGAATTAGATCCTCATTGAGGAGTCCTAGCCTCCACCCCGACATCCAACCTTGATGCCAAATTGTAGTTTGAGTGGGGTCCCCTACCTGAGATAAATTGAATAAACCACCATGTTCCAGTCTAATCCGAGTCCCAACATTTAAAAGGTGTCCCCTCTTGCTACTAGCCCATGTATCCAAACCAAGACGAACCAACCTACCAAAACCGACCCTCCAGACCAGACTATTCTCAATTAAATCAAATGCCTTTATCACAACTTTCCCTATAATAGATATACCCGAAGAATTTTTGTTTAGGTCCCGTATCCATTCTAGAGTAGTAAGAGGAGCAATGTATTTATTATATATGACTCTAGTCCAAAGGCTAGAAGTTTTTATCAAACGCCAGGAACATTTTGCAGCAAGCACTTTGGAAAATAAAAAGATGTTCTTCAACCCCCAACCCCCTAAAGCCTTCGGAACTGCAATCCGCTCCCACCTAACCCATGGCATAACCTTTATATCCTTGTTTCCCTGCCACAGATAAGTAAATCAAAGTCTCCTGGCCTTTTCAAAAATACCTTTTGGAATCCAAGATAAGGACATCCAATAGACCGGGATAGCCTCTAGCACCGATTTGATCATAACTAAACGAACAGCCCTAGACAACCACTTATAATTCCAAACCTTTAGTATTTTTTCTAATTTTGCGATGATCCACGACCAATCTGTCTTCCTAAAATCATTTGGTTTTAATTGAAAACCAAGATATTTCATACCCACGTCTAGTTTCAGAACCTGAAAGGGAAGCCTAGAAGTAATATGTTGAGTCTCCCCTCCATCCAATGATGTAATGGTAACACTAGATTTATTTTCATTGATTAACATGTCGGACGCCTTTTTAGAAAGAGTTAGACCTTCACAAACTTTATGAGTATCCATTCTAGAACCATCATAGAAGATTAAGATATCATCAACAAAGAGTAAATGTGAAATATTCAAAACCGATGACATTTTTATCCCTCTGAAGGTAACTGTAGATTTTGCCCCAGATAGAAAATGACTGAGACTTTATGCAACCAATAGAAAGAGTAGTGGAGACAAGGGGAACCCCTGTATAACTCCCCTATCCGCTTGAAAAAATGAGGAGGCTAAACCATTAATCATAATGGAGAAGGAAATTGGTGTAAGGCAACCCATAACCTAATTTGAAAAGGCCACCCCAAACCCAAGGTGTATTAACAACATCTGGATATAAATCAAATTTACTCTGTCATAAACTTTCGATAGATCACTTTTTACAACAAACCCTTTGATTTTTCTTATTTTCATACTATGTAATCCTTCCTGTGCAACCCTAATAGCCTCATGAATCTCTCTGCCCGCTAGAAAACCAAACTGTTCACTGAAAATATTTCTAGAAAGTATTTATTTTAGTCTTCTACTAATCACTTTTGAGATAATCATATAAAGATAATTGCATAAGGAAATAGGTCGGAAATCATTGAAGGAGGAGGGGTTATCAGTCTTAGGAATTAAAGCAATAAAGGTTGAATTTAAAGGGTCATGAATATGACCATTTATCCTTGATTCTTCCACCACTTTTAAAAATTCGTTGCCCAACCAATCATAGAACCCCAAATAAAATTCTATAGGCCAACCATCAGGACCTGGACTTTTACCCTTTTGAAAAGATTGTAAAACTTCCAATAATTCCTTCTCTAAGACCTCCTCCATTGAAGATAATCTCTCTTCCTCCTCAACAAAACAAGGGAATAACCTAACAACTTGAACAATTTTGGCTATGGAATTCCCCTCCCGTGCCATGAAAAGATCCCTAAAATGTGCAATTCCCAAAGTAGCCAGACCTTCAAAAGAATTGACAACTTTCCCGTCACCCTGTTGAAGTCCCCAAATTGTATTTTCCATTTTCCTACCTTTGTCATAAGAATGAAAGAATTTGGTATTCTCATCCCCATAAGTAAGCCAAATAACACAACTCTTTAGTCGCCACAATGCTTCTTTATCTGCTAGTAGTGCCCACCTTCTTAATTATAATCTAACCAAGTCCTCTTTTTTGACACTGGAGCAAAACCCCCTCCCATTTCCATCTTGACAATCCAACAGGTTCTGCTCAATGTGTTTTAACTCATGTTCCTCTTTTACTTTTTTCTCATGTTCCCAAGAGATGGTTTCTTACTTAATCCTTTTCAAATTTTCTGAAAAAAAGAACAGTTGCATGATTATGAAGATCAGGTTCAATGGGGATCCACATACTACAAACCAAGGCTTGATATTTCAGATCCTTTAACCACCCCTCATAAAATTTAAAAGGACTGGGAGCACACATGTCCCTACCTCTCAGCTCCATTACAATCGGATTGTGGTCCGATTCACTGCCACTAGAAACCCATTGTCTGACTAGTGCCAAGGAATCGACAAGGTCCTCCGCCAATAAGAAACGATCCAATCGTTTGGACACTCGATCATCATCGGTCCTTTTGTTCCTCCAAGTCGGCTTAAGTTTTATTGGTTCGATATCCAACAACCCATACTGATCCAAGAAATTAATAAAGTAATTGGAAAAGGGATCCAGGTTTGAATGAGGACCCCAAACCTCCGCCACTCCCAAAGAGAAGTTAAAATCCCCACCAATGATGACCTCCTTATCAGAAAACCAAGAGAATTGTGTTAGGGATTCCCAATATCTATGTCTATCGGAGTAAGGTCCATAGACATTTACTAGTGTCAACAAACGTCCCAAATCATCAGAGAATACATTAAGTCTGATCCCCGACTCAAAGCCCCAAATCTGCCCACAAATGAACTTCTTTAATAACCACCTAGTAGCCAGACCCCAAAACAACCCTTTGCATCCATCGCGGCAAAAGACTAGCCTGGAAACAAATATTCTAAAGTCGCCACCACCAATTCACTAATCCCCAAAGTTTCTTGCAAAAAAATGACCTCCGAAGAAACAACTTCTACCAGTATTTTAAGTGACGGTTTTTTTGAAGGGTTCGCCAGCCCTCGACAATTAAAAGAAAGAATTTTCATAAGGAAACTACCCCTTAGGATTTCTTTTCTCTAAGCGCCCATTCAATGGAGGATTGTCTACCCGAGGCCAAATCAATCATGGCCCAATATTGTGCGAAAAAAAGGTGGGACTTCCTCCCCCGACCTATGACCAATAAAGGAGCACGAGGTAAAGACCTCAGACCACGACCCCCCAACACCTCATCTCCAGCCACAAAATTGTCCTCATTTAAAATTGACCTGTTATGCAAAGTATATCAGACCCTACTCCCATGAGTTGACGAGTTCCCAGAGGATGATTGTGAACAAAAGAGGGGAAGGGTTCCATTCAAGTCTAGAGGGAAAAGAGGTAAGGAGGAAGAAGACTTTGTAACAAAGGGTAATCCAAAGGAGGAAAGACCAGAAGTCCCTACACCCTATTCAATACTCAAAGGGGAAGAAACCAATAATTCAAAAGTAATACATGACTCCTTCAAACCCATAGAAGAAGCCATGAGAGTGAGTACTGGAGGAGGGTAATACTCCCCGACAGTAGGAACCTTACAAATAACCGCATCTATAATCGACAAAAGGGGGCAAGTGGAGAGACCCAAAGGAGAAGTATCTGAAACCCCCAATCCCCCATACTTAAACAAAGGAGCAGAGTTTATAAGAGAGACAACCGTTAAATTAAAAGACAACAACTTACCCAACAACACCAGTGTCCTTGGGCTAGACTTTTCTATTTCCATATGATCCTTAGACATTCTCGCGTCTTTGCATATCGGGATGGTTCCCGTAGTAGCCATGTTGGTCCACCTTCTGCCCTACCACGAAACTTTGTTTCCTCCACTGATGTTCCCCCCTCCACCATTGTCGCCATATCCGACCTCCTCGTCTCAACATGAAGTTCATCACTCTCAAATCCCCTTAGCCTCCCCTTGAACGACAGTTTACAATCCGCAACCTCGTTCCCATAGATATGGCACCTATGACATATGAAAGGTATGCCTTCATAGTCCAAAGGCTGGACAAAAGATCCAATCGTTATCTCTATTTTCAACTCCTGAAGTAACATCGGTTGAATATCCAGTCTCACCAAAATCCTGGCCACTGACATCACCCCGGTCTCTTCAAAAGACATATCCGCTTCAATGTAGTTTCCCAATTTGTTCCCAATGGACGCAACCAAACAGGATTCCAATACTACATAGGGAGTCCTGACAAACGTACCCATATGGGTACCACATCCACTCACTCCCATTTTGCATCAAAGATTTGAGTCCACCATTTAAGAACAATTGGCGTCCTGCCATGCTCCAGATTTTCGAAAAAACCCAGGTCACATCTTCCTTGGAAGAGAATAAGAAAGCAAACCAACCCCTAACTAGAAGTCGTATACTAGGGGTTCTTGAAATATTGTTCCCCCAAATAGTAGCAACCCAAGCCCTCAGAAAATCAGCCCAACTATTTTCCACGCACCCTTACCACCACCGCCAACTCAGAGAATTCCACCACTCTATCCATATCAATGTTTTCCCCAAACACAAAGCTATCTAAACTAATCCGGTCCCGAGGAAAATCAGCCCAACTATTTTCCACGCACCCTTACCACCACCGCCAACTCAGAGAATTCCACCACTCTATCCATATCAATGTCTTCCCCGAACACCAGGATATCCAAGCTAATCTGGTCCTAAGCACATTGCATACCTTTGTGTGTAGAGGTCTTTTTACCCCCCACAACCTTCTGCCTCTCTGTGGTCTCCTCCCTAGAAAAACCCCAAGTTCTGGTTTTATATTGTGTTGGTTCAGGATCCATAACAACCCTGGCCTCCCCTCCGTCCCTCTGAAAAAATCCCCCACCATCATTGCAGCCTTCGGAAAAACCCCAGCTTCATTGAGTACCTTTGACGATGAGAAATGAACATTAGAGGTAGACCCCAAGTGTTCCTTCTGATGTAAACCCCAATTGTCCCCATCGAAGAGAGCCCCAGGCTCGGGACCACTGCACCCAAGCCACCCTCATTCAGTGCGGGAAGTAGTTCCAAACCCTGTCCCAGACCTGTCAAAGAAGCCTAAAAAAACCCACCAACAAGTTTCGAAGAGAGAACCAAACCTTGCGAAAGAGACAAATCGGTCTTTTCCAAAGCTCCGAACCCAGAACTGTCGACAGCAATGGCACTGAACCCACTAAACTCACTTCCATATCCTCCCCGATTCGCTGACAGATAGCATTGGGTCCCCTGCCAAAAGATTCCCCCACTCCCCTCCAGTCTCCAACAAACCATCTGATTCCTTAGTCGCCACCATTCACGAGTAATGAGTGTGAAGGTAAGTTTCTTCAAGGGATTTTGAAGGAGACTTACCCAATACCCAGCCCCCCTTCAAAAAGACTTGCCAGTCCTAATCAAAGTCGGTCTGTGATCGAAACCCCGCCCATGAGCCAACAATCTATCACACCTAAATGGTAAAATTATGTTGATGTTAATAATTGAATTATATATATATTTGAAATGTGAAAATTTTTGTATATGGAATTTTTTTTATTTATAAATACATTGTTTAATATTGTTAAATATATATTTAATAACAAATATTGTATATATAACAATTATCTCCATTTCATATAAAGAAAACCTTTATTTAATGTGATTGAAAATATATTTCATCACATTTTGCCTTTCCACCTCTACTTTAAAAAAAAACATCAAATGGTTAATTAATAAAATAATTTATAAGTTTTATAACAATGTAATTTGAATTTCCACCTCTACTTAAAAAAAAACATCAAATGGTTAATTAATAAAATAATTTATAAGTTTTATAACAATGTAATTTGGATTGGCCACCATTAAAAACATTNCTACTTTAAAAAAAAACATCAAATGGTTAATTAATAAAATAATTTATAAGTTTTATAACAATGTAATTTGAATTTCCACCTCTACTTAAAAAAAAAACATCAAATGGTTAATTAATAAAATAATTTATAAGTTTTATAACAATGTAATTTGGATTGGCCACCATTAAAAACATTAATAATAATAATAACATATTATTTTTTTAAGAAAAAAATATATAATTTTATTTATAATAAATAAAATTACAAATTCATGTATTTTAACATTTAAAAAAGTGTTTAGAACCCTATATATATATATATATATTCTTCTTTTGGTTGTCCTACTTATCTTAAAATAAGATTATCTCATGACTTTTTGCAGAGCAACTGCAAGGTAGGGTTTAGTAGTCGCGGCCATAGCAGAGGACAACATGAACACCAAAGGGGGGGTAAGGGTACCCCCTCATACTAACAGGTAGTGGTAGACAGAGGGAAGGGGCCAAGGGGCATTTTTTTCAAGGCACCAACGACAAGCACCTCACATTCAGACCCAGAAAAAGGTCAGGAAAGAAACTAGGGAAAAAATGAGTGCATGGAAGAAGAAGCCAGAGAAACATAGAGTGAGACGCAAGACACAGCGAAGACCAACCAGGTAGAAGGGCGCAACCCGTGCAAACCCAAAACAACAATAATACCCAAGGTGATACTGGAGGATCCGCAAACGCAACTCTATAGGGATCAAATGAAAGCGCATGCACTAATCTACAAGTTTATGGGCCTGTGGCCCACAGAAAGAACATTGCGCAACTGGATCAAATACCACTGAAAGACAAATGGGGAAGTGGAGCTCCATCTAGGCTCGAAAGGCTTCTTCATAATAGTTTTTATAAACATGGAGGACATGGATAGAGTCTTTGAGGGAGGGCCATACTTCCATGCATCAGCAAGTTTGTACATGCAGCCATGGAAGGAAAATTTCTGCCCAGAAAAAGAGACTTTCAAAAAGGTACAGGTCTGGATGAGATTCTACTCCCTACCTTTAGACTATTGATTACCCTCTACTTTCGAGGCAGTAGGAAACAAACTAGGGAAATACATAAATACCTATGAAGCCACCCTAAAAGGGAGATATACATCTTACGCAAGAATATGNGGCTTCTTCATAATAGTTTTTATAAACATGGAGGACATGGATAGAGTCTTTGAGGGAGGGCCATACTTCCATGCATCAGCAAGTTTGTACATGCAGCCATGGAAGGAAAATTTCTGCCCAGAAAAAGAGACTTTCAAAAAGGTGCAGGTCTGGATGAGATTCTACTCCCTACCTTTAGACTATTGATTACCCTCTACTTTCGAGGCAATAGGAAACAAACTAGGGAAATACATAAATACCTATGAAGCCACCCTAAAAGGGAGATATACATCTTACGCAAGAATATGTATAGAGATGGATGTGTCATGAGCACTCCCAAAAGCCATAAGTCTCGAATTCATAGATGAGGAATGGATCCAAAGCATCGATTACGAGAAGATCCCTTTCAGATGCAGAATATGCCATGAACATTGTCACCTGATCAGGGAATGCCCTCTCAATAAAAAACAGGAAGCGGAAAACCCCAAACCACAACAGGATGAGGATGGGTTTATAAAACCAAACCCCAGAAGCAGAGAAAACAAAAAGAAAATTAAATCCCCAACAGGATATAACCCAGAGGCTCGGAATAAAAAGGAAGGACGAGACAAAACCAATAAATGGGCAGAAGATGATAAGGAAATGACAAAATCTTATAAAGTCAGGGAACAAACAACAAATCAGCCCACCGACCGGCCAAGTAACCAGAAGGAATAGGGAAGTTGTGCAACCTCGATGGATGGAGGAATCAGAGATGACAACACCCCCATGCAAGAAGCAGAGGGAGACGCGAAAATGACCCCAAGAGAAGTAGGCACAGAGGATCCTGAACTCAGAGACCTTGTGGAAAGGGAAGGGATAGATCTCACAAACATACTGGATCAATGGAAAAGACAGAGAGTATACAGTGTATCAACAGAGAAACTTGACCACATCCAGTACCTGTTCCTCCTAAGGGAGGAAGCCAAAGCTAGAGGCCTAAAACACACACACGGGAAGATTGGACACCTAGGATTCAAATCCAGTGAGGGATAAGCACAACTCTCACCCAAGCAGACACAAAGGAAAAAAGGCAGGAAATCAAATAGTGTAGCCCTAAAGGAGCTAGGAGCACTACTGATAAACTCGGGTAAGATCAAGAAACTCTTCCCCAACTCCCCCCCACATGTTTAAATGAAGGTTATAACTTGGAACATAAGAGACCTAAACAACCTAAGAAAGCAAAGAATCCTTAGAAATATACTCAAACAAGAACAACCTGATCTATGTTTTATTTAAGAGACAAAATGCAATACAGATAGAATGGAAGCAATCAGTCAACAACATTGGTGCAAGTACGAGATGGTGGTTATTGGAGGCCACCAAATGGTAGGTGGTATCCTCACCCTATGGAACCTGCAAGTGCTAAACCTAATAGCAGCTGAAGCGACCAGGCATACCCTTATGATCTGCATGCAACTCACTGGGAACACATAGATGATTCTATGCACTAATGTGTATGGGCCCCAGGTGTCAAAGGAAAGGAGAGGCATGATAAGTGACCTAGAAGATCTCAAAAACTGAACCAACAATCTCTAATGGATCTTAGCCGGGGACTTAAACATCATTACGTCACTTGCGGAGAAAAAAGGAGGTACAAGAAGATTGGATAGAGACGCGGAAGCTTTCTCAAAGTTCATAGACACAGCGGAGATGGTATATCTGAAAACTAATAATGGTCAATTCACTTGGAACAATAAAAGGATGAACCAGCATCAGGTAGCAACAAGAGTTGACAGATTACTAGTGTCAGAGTCGATCATCATGCAGGGGATAACCTTAGATTGCAACATCCTTCCCTGGGGGGATCTGATCACTGGTCAGTGCAACTGGAAGCAGGCTTCCAGACCACACCAAAAAACAGACCCTTCAGATTTTTGAAATTCTGGATAGAACATCCAACTTTCAAGAAAAGAATCAAACAGTGGTGGCGGGAGGAGTAGCTAGAGCAAGGGACAAGAATGTTCAAACTCTATAAGAAACTAAAATACATCAAATATAGGCTCAAGGAATGGAACAAGGACACTTTTGGGAATACAAACCAAGAGAAGAACAACATTGAAGAAAAAATGAAAAAACTCTAGGAAACCTGCATTTCGGAGGGCTACACAGAGGAGCGGAAAAAGGAAGAGATCCAGATGACCCAGGAATGGGAAGCGCGATGCTAGCAAGAAGAAACTCTTTGGTGACAAAAGTCCCAGATCAAATGGTTAAAGGAAGGATAATGGAACACCAATTTTTTTCATGGAACAACTATGGCTAGAAGAGCCCATAACAAAATCTTGAAGATTAGGGACCAGGATGGAATAGAGAGAGAGTCACATAAGGACATCGAAGAAACTCTGGTAAACCACTTCCACGGGATAGCCCAGGAACCAAACCAAGACAGAACAGAGACCATACAAAAAATAATCCAACATATCCCTCGCCTGGTCACTGAAGAACAAAATAACAACTTGAACAAGCCCATTGCAAAGGAGGAAATTGACCAAGCACTTCAAGAAATTCCCAATGGAAAATCCCCAGGTCTGGATGGTTTCACAGTGGAGTTCTTCAAAGCCTACTAGGAAGTAGTCAAATACGACATATATAGGGTAGTGGAAGACTCTCGAAGGTCAGCCTCCATTCTAAAAGCGCTAAATGCTACAATGATTACACTTATCCCCAAAGAAAATGAAGCCAAAACCCTAGATCGATTCAGACCTATAGCGGTGTGCAATGTGGTTTATAAGATAATCTCCAAGGTTATAGAAAATAGATTGAAACCACTCCTACTGACACTGGTCTCACAAGAAAAAGCAGGCTTTGTGTAAGGAAGACAAATAATGTACAATATCATCCATGCCCACGAGTTGATCCACACCTTGAAGCTTCAGAAGAGAGGGGGCGCGATAATACAACTAGACCTAGAAAAATCTTATGACAAAATTAACTGGCACTATATGGTCAAGACCCTGGAAGCCTTCGGCTTCACCCAACATTGGATCAGCTAGATAGTCAACCTAGTTTCCACAACAAGATACTCACTACTAGTAAATGGAGCCCCTGCTAAACCTTTCTGGCCCATGAGAGGCATCAAACAAGGAGACCCGCCGTCCCCTTTCCTATTCATTCTAATGATGAAAGGTCTCAGTCAAAGAATAAAAAGCACAACTGTAACAGGGGAAATAAAAGGTATCAAACCCTTTGAAAATTTCCCTACTTCCACACACCAACAGTTCGTGGATGACACCTTACTTCACCACATACCCATGTTCAGGGAAGCAAAAACCTACAAACGAATCCTAGAAGAGTTTGGGGAAGCCTCGAGGGAAAAGGTCAACCAGTCTAAATCTATGATCTTATTGTTTAATACCAACCCTGCAATCCAAAGGAATTTGGCCATATTGGGCTTTGAATGCAAAGCACTCCCAACTAAATACTTGGGCATTCCCTTGACAGACAAAGCGTACCACTTGTCAACTTGGGAGGGAATAATAAACAGGTTACAGGAAAGGGTAAAAAATTGGACATACAGATCCCTCAACCTAGCCGGAAGACTAGTCTTGACCAAGTCAGTTTTGCAGGCAATTCCATCCTTTATGATGTCAATTTTCCCAACCCCCAAGGGGATATTACAAAAAATAAGAAGCATACAAAGGGACTTCCTATGGAGAGGTGCGGAAATAAGGAAAAAATGGGCACTGGTGGCTTTGGAGAAGGTTTGCAAACCAAAAAGCAAAGGAGGCCTGGGGTTACACGACCCGCAAGTGACCAATGACACCTATGGGATGAAACTTTGGTGGCGCTAGGTCAAAGAAACTGCTACACCATGGGCGAACCTGTGGAAGGCAAAGTATGCCCCAAACATTTGTGACAAGGACATAATCCACTTCAGAGGCACCAGGGAAAGTTCTGCCATCTGGAACCTAGCTTGGCGCAACAAGTCCTGGGTCCAGACACACAACTTTTGGGAAGTAAGAAATGGAAGAACAATCAGATTGTGGAAGGACGCATGGCAACAGGAACCTAGAATGGAGAAACCGGACTGGAAGGAACTCCAACAGGCACTGATAGCGCAAGGTAAAACCCGAGTCTACCAGTATTGGAAACAAGAAACTGATCGCAACAAATGGAGAATATGGAACACTCTCACCCCATAGAATGGAGACCAAACCGCAATAAC